>CAUYQG010096715.1:0-22035 GCA_963574415.1 Tarsius wallacei
TATGGCAGCAAAACACTGGAGCTATGAGATACCCCAGTCACCCCAAGTAACCTATGGGATGACCAGAGCTTGCTGACAGTGAGCATTCATTTCTGCAGTTTTGATGGGGCAAGTGAAAACATTTGGCATGTGTTAGAAGTAGAATCAAATTATCCCACAGCACTGGCAAGTCTTAGACTGCACAGCGATTATATCATTGGAGCAGTTACAGTCATGAATTAGTCTGAAGATCCGTTCAACTTTTTGAAACACACAAAGCAAAACCAGAGTTTATGTGAACAATAGACACTGATAACTGTCGAGAAGTGATTATTACATCAAATTATTCATGGACTGGAGAAGACAGCCTAGGATGTGCCGTTGGATACAGTTATTTGCACTGAATACCTACACTCTCATTTGAAGAAGGAAAGAAAATTTCTCTTCCAGGACAAATGATTGGCACACCTATCAGGTCTCTTAAAGATAGTTCCAGTTGTCCTCAGTTAATCCCCCATCTCTGTCACCACCAGGAACTACAGGGATTGAACAGAGTCCCTCCGGACTTTCTATTAGCTCAACACCAGCTGTCAGTAACGTTCTCAGCATAGATGTACCGATAGTATGGTTATTGCCACCACAAGTAAACCAGTGCCTCACTTCTATGGCACCAATGAACCCAACTACTACATTACTAGGTCTGATATCTTTGCCAGGAGGACTGCCTAACCTCCCCAGCCTTACCAATCTCAACCTCCCTGTACCACACATCATGCCAAAGTTTGACTTACCAAGAACTGGTGAACCTGGGTTCAGGAACCTCTTCCTTCCCTGACTTCCTGAAACCTTCCTAGAATTGCACCTCTCCCCATGCCAACCGAGTTCCTTCTTTCATTCCTTTTGGTTCCAGAAGGCTCTCCTGCAACAAGCTCAGGGGAGCTACTGTCTTACTCCCGCTCACCGGCAGTCCACCTTCCAACCCTGTCACAACTACTACAAAGGCAGAAGTTGCTTTCTCAGTCACTGTGGAAGTGACACCGCAGCTTGCAAGGCCACCACTGCTATTGAGGATAGAGTCAGCAACTCAGCTCCAGGCAGTGAGAAGCCTGTTTTGCAGCTGTGGATGCAAGTGCTTCTGAGTCACTTTAACATGGAACTGCTCTCCAGAATTGGTGTAGTATGTGTATTTAACCATGGGAGCATGTCTGGAAATGCAAACTATCATTAATTTCATACTAGTTTGTACCATATCTGTAGGTGTCCTGTAAGGGGGAGTCTAAGCAGGAGAACGTGGGTTGTATCCTGCCAAGTTTGGTTCGGGCTCACGGGCCAGAGAAGGAAATGTCAGAAAGTGCTTGCATTTTAAAGAATCAAAAAGAATCCTAAAGGTGGCTTGCTGCCAGGCATCAACTGCCATTCTTGAGAGTATACATCTTGGAAAAGATGACAGCAGGGTGTCCACTGGATTCCCTTTCTCCCTACTGCTCCTGTAAGAAAAAGAAATTGTTTATGCCTAGGGCTCACATCCAACATTTCTTTTACTTTATAAATCATTTGCAAGAATGCAGATTATCTCACCATACTGTAACAGAAAAGAGATGTTACTTTTGGTCTCTGTGAATCACATCTCTTACACAGAAATTCTAACACAGACGAAGATATTTGTCAAAGCTACACAACATGCACTCTTAACTGAACATCTTTTTATTCAGCCTGTACTCAGATAATTGTTTTGAGCCCTCAGAGTTATTCAGACAACTTTTTGTAACTGTTGCTGTAGCTTTATATGTCACCATAAAATGGCACTTACAAAGAAATAAACACATAGTTTAAAAAAAAAGGTGAGAGAGAGATGAGTACTTAGTTCAAGGGGTCATGGATGTGACTTCACGTTATTTCCATGCTACTCTTGGCTTGATAACTTAGAAGAGGCTTGCATTCCTCAGATTAAAAGTTTGCTTTCTTTCTCACTGAAATAAACATATGCTTGAGTTTTTTCTTCTCTATGCAGACCTAGAAAGGCTTGGCACTCCAAACACTATGAAAGTTCTTGGACATTAAAAGTTTATATAAAGGTGCACAGGTCTAGTCCGAGGCTACTTGATGATAATTATTATATACATTTCTTTACATAGGCAAAGATTTAATTTTTAATCATAAAGGTGCAACAAGATAAATTGGAAAATATATCCAGCACACTAGAGTGTCTTCATCTTTTTTCCAACCAAAAAGACTTTGCATCTATAGATGATATAGGTTTCAGGGAGCCTTTTCAGGTCTTAGCAGCTGCTCTCTGGTTCTTTAAGATGAATAAGAGAAAGGTGATATCTATCACTGTAAAAGGACACTTCTGAATATATTGAACTTAGCAATATGTATTTTCAACGTCAACATCAAGTAGTTACAAAATTCTTGTATTTAATGTATGAATTGGATCAGCTAGATTTCCACAGTTATTATAAGGTCTCAATTGGTAACCATTGATATATTTCACATTTTTAAAAAATAGCAATGTTTCAACAACCATTGTTTGTGGAATTCTCAACTTTAACTCTGTTCCTCTTACTGAAGTATTTGCACATCAACAGTCCTCTCTTTGTGCTGTTCTCCAATTTTCTGTATGCTTCTCAAAGTCTTCCAAACATAAATCTCTCATTTTCACACATCCTTTTCTCCCTGTAATTTCCCCAGATGAACAGGTATGGGCCTTTCCTTTCAAATGTTCCCTTCCTGTGCATACCAGCTTCATGGCTTCCTCCTCTCTCCTGCCAGCTTCCTCATGGTAACACCTGTTCTATTGGTAAATTCTAAATAGTGCGTTTATTTTAAGTTTTTATATCAGATACCTTCCACATGGCTATAATAGTTGGTTGTTTTTAGTGCCTCCCACTACTTTAAAAGACACTGGAAACAGTCTCTTATTGTTTCTCAATTTCTTTTCAGAAACACTTATTTTATCTACAAAACTAATACTCTTGGATTTATTTATTTGTAATAGACACCACAAATATCGGAGGGTAACACCCAATAGAAATCATATCAGTATTGTTGGGAATTATACATTTTACAAGGATATTCACTTCTTCTAACATCTCTTCACAGTTTCTTCCTACACTCACTCAAAAATATTTGTCTAGTTTTTGCTAGTTATATCAATTTTACTTCTATATTGTTAGAGATAATGATATTGATATATTTTCTGAAAGCACAAAAGTCTATTATCTTTTGTACATGGGTTATCTGTAAAATCTAACAGAAAAAAATAATTATATTATTATATAAAAGTTGTTTTTTTCATGGTGCAATATTATACCTACTAGGTCACCTCAAGGAGAATATTCCTAATATTAGACCAAATGATTTATGTGTTCTTATATTTCAGCAACTACTTAAAGTCATGCCTTGTACTTGTTTAAAATACCTTGACTTTTCTCATGCTTTTTCTTTGGCCAATCTTTCCACACTCTTCTTCAATTTTATCCAGGATAATTTTTTTCTCTGAATCTTTGATACTGACAATTCTAAATAGTTGCCATTTCTGGGCTCCCATCCTTTTTGAACACAATCCCTATTTATTGTTTTTTTTTCCTGCATTATGAGCTCTCTTTTCCAGACTGAATGCAGACAGTGCCAGGGCAGGAGTATCTTCACTAAAGAACTCCATGATGGTTAGGAGTATTGTTATTGCCTGTATGGATCAGAGTCAAGCTTTCTGTTTACCATATATTTGGTGTGACATGTAATATTCTTCTTTAATACAAATCTGTTAAGTTAAAACTTAACAGAAATAGATCCTTTAATTTTCAATAATTTTAGTATAATCACAACTCCTCCAATCTTGACTACTTTCTCTCTAATCACCTGCCGTTTGTTACTTTGAAATTTGTATCACTATCGGATGAATTGAATCCACTTTCTTGGTTTAGGCCTTCATCATTCTGTAGCATTATCTTCAAGATTTTTCTAAAAGAATGTGCAATAGATAAAATTTCTGAGACCTTAACTGAAAATACATAACCAAATACTTTCCCCAAAAGCATTATTTACAGTCTAGCTAAATATTAAACTCTTGATCACCTCAGAAATGTGAAGACTTTACAGCACTGGTTTCTATTCTATAACAATGCTAATAGGAAATGAGATACCAATTTAATTTGTATCCTTTTATAGGCGACCTTTTCATTGATATGTGTTTGGTGAGGAGTTCTCCCCTGTTCTGTTACTCTATCTGCAGGTCTTTTCAATCTGTAAACTCCTAACTTACCTTATCTCTGAAAAATTATTTTCTATTAGTTTTGAATATTTCTTCATATATACATATACTTTTCTTTTTATTATTTCCACTTTTCAATCAACTCTTTTAAATAAAAGTATAACAAAATAAATATTCTAACAATTGTGGACTTACTACATTTGTGTCTATTAACATACATTTTGAAATAACATTTTATTTTAGAATAGTTTTAGATATATAAAAATAGTAACAAAGATAGTACAGATGTTTTATGTACCTTATCCTGTTTCTCCTATCATTAATATTTTACGTTTGTGATACTATAGTCACAATGAATGAATCAATCTTGTTGCATTATTATTAATTAAAGTGTGTACTTTATTAAAATGTTCTTATTTATATATATTGTACTTTTAAAATTTCAGGATCTTTTTCAGGATACCACTTTATATTTAGTTAACATGTTACCCTAGACTCCTCTTGTCTGTGATAGTTTCTCAGACTTTCCTTATTTTTCAAGACTTTGATCATTTTGAGGAGTTTGATCAGGTACTTTATAGAATTTCTCATTTGGAGTTTTAAAAAAAATTTTTATTGGTTAGATGAAGTTATGTGTTTGGGGGATTAAAATCACAGACAAACAGGGTTATTCTCATCATGAAATATCAAGAATACATACAATCAGTGTGACTTATTACTATTGATATTAACCTTGATCATGTGGCTGAGGTAGTTTTTGTCAGGTTTCTCAACTGTAAAATTACTTCTTCCCCTACTCTTTTGATATTGTGTTCATATTTTAGAAAAAAAATCACTATGTAAAATTCACACTTGAGAGGAGGATCCACCTCTGTGACAGGACAATTTCTACATAAATTATTCTTAATTCTTTTACAAAGATTTGTCTATTCTATACCACTTTATCAAATTGTTTGATCATTCTTCAATTCAGTATAGATTCATTGCTACTTATTTTACACTTGGGCTATTATTTAATACCAACTTATTATTTTGCTTAAAATGTTCCAGTTTTCTCCATTGGGAGCTCTTTCAGTTGGCTCCTGTGTCTATTTGATATATTCCTATCATTGTGTGTGTTTTAAATATACTTGTTGCTTCTGTTCTTATAGTGGTTGTTTTTAGAACTTTCCTACCTTCTGGTGCCACTTCTTTGAAGAGCCCTAGGTTCTTTTATTGGAGAATGGTATTAGAAACAAGATCTCAGTACTGGGCATATGGGTTGTTGCTGGGGTGATATTTCTTCTAGACTCTCATGGCTGGCAAAACAAGGAAATCAATGTATGTGTGCATACTAACCAATGTATACATACATACATATGGCTATAAATATCTATATGGATAACCATTACACTTAACATGAGTTCATACTGATCTCTCCAAATCCATTCTGGTAACACATGGATCATTTCAGCTCATGTATCTCTTTGTTTATCTATATCCTCCTTATCTATTGGTTGCTTATCTTTCCCTTACCATCCATCATCCATTCACTTAATTGTTTAATTCCAGTATCCACTTATAGCTCTTTTAGAATTGTAAATTCTAAAATATCTCTGTAAAAATAACTTTTTCAACTAAAGTGTGGTGCTTCTAAGGGTACCTGATCCTAAACCAGGGGAAGTGAGGACCAGTTGGAGGCCCAAACTTCACCTGCATATAGACTACTTATGTTCCTAATCTTGATTGGACCCCACATCTTTACAATAAAATTAAGTAATAGACAAAAATAAAGTACACTGCTTATTTGTAGATTCTTTTGTCTTTAGACTTATAGACTTCACTTATTTTCAAAGTTACTTAGGTCACGTTATACAAATGAGCCTAAGATGGCCCCAGTATATTGGCCTTTAGGCTCTTTACTCTTTCACGCAGACTGAGAACTTTAGTTCAAAGGTCCACCAGTGCCAAGTTAAAAATGTCATTTTTTCAAATATACCCCAAATTATTTCAAATGTAACCCAAACAGAATTTTAGGCATTAAAAGTCTGCCTGTATTGCATACTCACAGAACTGCCCACAACATATGCTAGCCATGGAAAAGATAAACTCCAGAAGAAAAAACTCAAGCCACTGCTGCCCTTAAGAATGCTCTAACTCAGAGCCTTCCAATTGTGCTGTTGAGTGACACCACCCTACATCTAAGCCCTTTCTCACATGCCACTCTTCCCCTAGAATTCCTTTACCATTTTCCCTTTCTGGATCATGTTTCTATAACCTCTGGACAGTTTCATGTTGTAAAAGACTTCCCACATATGCAAACATGTCAAAGTTTTGTCCAAATAAAGCCCATATGTGCAACTCTCACTGCATTGTCTTATTTTTTTCTTGATCAGCCACCAAATCTTGAATTCACTTCCTACAAATCAGCACCATTTCCTCCCTTAGTGGTTATTTTATGCATTCCTTGTGCAGTTAGATTATTTTGTCACAGTCTGCATTCCATACAGTGATTTCCCCAACTTCCAAAATGAATTTTAAAATTTGCACACATTGAGATTCATTGTGTTTGACGTAAATTAGATCACACTGTTTGATAGTGTTTTCTCCACACAAACACACACATGCACAGCCATACATCACTTAATGATGAGGTTATATTCTGAGAAATGCATTGTAAGGTATTTTTGTCATCGTGCAAACATCATAGAGTGTAATACACATCTAGATGTCATAGCCTACTTACACCTAAGCTATGCAATATATCCTATTTCTCCTAGGCTGCAAACCTGTACAGCATGTTATTGTATTAAATAATGTAGAATTTATAACACAATGGTAAGCACATGTATATTCCAAGAATAGGAAAGGTACAGTAAAAAAATGATATAAAATATTTTGTATCACTTGTATAGGCTAACCATGCAAGGCTGGAAGTTACTCTGGAGAATCAGTGAGTGGGTGGAGAGTACATTTGAAGGCCTAGGACATTATTATCCACTACTTTAGACTTTATAAACACATGCCTGTGAAGCCAAGAATCCAAGAGAAAATAGTTTGCCTACAAACCGGGTTACACAAAACAGAGCAGTGAGTACATTAAACTTCATGGGTAGCTTCCCTTGTTGTCTGGTGTTCCTGAAGTCTAACTTTGGGTCCTGTTTTTTTATTACCAATCTGTTAAAAGAAAAACTTCAGGCATATTAAATTAAGTAGAGTTTAAATCAGCAAAGAATGATTAATAAATTGGGCAGCCACCAGAGATAGAACAGGTTCAAAGCAACTTGGCCACTTGCAATGTGGTTGCACAATATTTGTGGACACAAGGTGTAAAGTGACATATAGAAAATGGAAGTGAGATACAGAACTATCATGATTGGTTAAAGTTTGGAAATTTGCCTTATTTGAAAACACTTTAAACAATTGACCACATGTGGTTTGCTGAGATGCATCTATTTGTTCTAAAAACAAATTTCTAAGTTAAGTTTTTAGTTCATTTACTAAGTTAGGTTGTAGTTCATTATCTGTGTGAGAACAGAGACGTTCTTCAGCCAAATTTGGCTTGATTTAGCACTTTTGGTTTCTATTTTAAGCCACTTTTTAATTTCCAAGTATGCTGATCATTTACCCCAACCTGTATTCCCTACAAATGAATCTTTCCTATTATACTTTATATTTTTATTTTTAAAAATCTTACCTATATCATTCTTCTACTCTTTCATAAAAATAGTCTAACATTAGAAATAAGCAAAAATTATAAGCTGAAACACCAGCATTTGTACTATTTGGAAATAAATACTCTCTTTTTTTTGTCTGATGTTGATGTCTATCCTACCATACATACCATAGTGTGAAAAGTAAAATCATACTTTTCACACTATTTTTATTTTTGAAACTGCTTTTTGAAATCAATGTCTTATAGGTATCTCCCCTCTCCTCCTCCTCCTTCTTCTTTTTTTCCTTCTTCTTGTATTTCTTCTTCTCTTTCTCTCTTTGTCTCCATATCTTTCTCTACATACACAAACACTAAGTACTGAGTATATGTACTCAGTGTAATTCCCTAAAAATACTCATGTACTCCACAAATCACGCAAGTTCTCAAACAATTCTTTATTATTGGGTAAATGATCTAAGATACCTATGTAAAATTTTCAAATTTATTTTTCTGGCTTTGTTAGAAATATATATTAATCTATTTAAAATTTGGAACAGAATATACACACAAACATTTCACAATTTCAAAGTAAACAAAAGAGGCAAATAGTGTCTTCAAACTTTCCCTTTTCTCCTTTGACTTCCCTTCGTCTTCCCCAATATTTGAGATCAAAACCATAAGTATGTCAGAGTGTAAGTAACACAATAAGTCCTCATAGAAAAGGGCTGACCAACATGTCAAGAAAGGGTTTAAGTGGATTGAGGAAGGCAGGTGTGAGGTGGGGAAGCAGCCCTGAAGAGAACTGCAGCAGAATAAATGGTAGCATATTCATACAATGCATTATTATGCAGCAATAAAAATAAAATACTGATACACACAACATAGTCGAATTGCAAAGCACATTTTGTTTAGGCAAAGAAGCCAAACACAAAAGTATGCATATTTTATCTATCCGTTTTTGTTTTCTGTGAGGTTTTAGATTAGACATTAAGCTATTATGATTTATATCAGAATACTATTTGTTTTTCCTGAGATGAATTGTGTGACAATGAACATGAGGGAAATTCTCAAGAGAAGGAAAAATCTATGTTTTTATGAAAGTAGAATATTAGTATAAGTAATCTTGAGACTTCTTTGAAATGCACATTTCAAACCATGCATTTATTGTATAAAATTATATCTAAATAAGTTTTATTTTTTATGAAGCTTAATGCACTTCTCCAGGCCTAGAGAATATTTATTTAGAATCTTGATATCCATTTAGGCACTCCTCGTGGCTCAATACTAATATTATGCAATGGCTATTTGTATTCCCGATTATTTGTAAATCTGGGTGACATGAAGAAATATGAATTAAACTTAGTTAGAATGAGAAATGGAAAGAAAATTCCATTTGAGCACATTCTATGACTGACATTGTACAATTGTGCTATAATTTATATTCTACTGTAGGGAGCTCTAAGTTTCTTGGAGCACAGAGCTCTCCATTTATAAGCTCTGATTCTCCCCTGTATAGCTCTGTACATGCCTGCCAATGTCAATTGCAAAGTGGTAGGAAGAAGTGTGCTTCTCTTGGTTTTATTTTTTAATGAAGTTAACTTTGTGAGTTGGACATTGGGATGACCACAGTACTGAATATCATATAGAAAGATAATTTCCTCTCCCTGAATAAAGTAGTTTCAAACTTTGGCAAGTGAGAGAAGGAAGCCCCACTGAGAATTTTCAACAAAAACACACACTAGAATTCCTATTATTCTATAGCCCAGCCCAGCCTCAAATCTTCTGGAATGGCCTTTATTATTATTTCTTCTTTCAAAGTAGCAGAAGGGCTGGAGGCCGGCTGTGATCTCTCATCAGATTCACTATAGGACAGACTTTCAAAAGTCATGCATCTTGACAGCCCTGTTTGCAATCTTCCCCAAAATATTTTTTAATCCATTGATAAATTAGAGTCCTGCTCTCCCCAGCCCTTGTAGCCATGCCCTTGGATAATGACCACCTGCTGATCAACTAGGTGCAAACTGTCTCTGGAAATGAGCCTTGTAGGTAGACCCAGGAGACCAGGAGCTTCCAGGAAACAACTAGCTGAATCCAGAGGTGAATCATGCATCTGTGGAAGACACGAGGACAGTGAAAAGAGCAGCTTGAACTCTGGTTCACATCTTGAGAAAAGATTCCTTCACTTTTTGGGAGTTGGGCCACTAGAGGTATTAGCGGTAAATAAACAGATCAATCAGCCAATCAATAATGACTACAAGAATACTGGAGATGGATTGGCTGAGGAGAGTGGACTAGTTCTGTGTCTGACTTTGTTTCTTTGCCTTGAACTCAGGTTCTCAATTCCACGACAGCCCTGGTGAGAAGATGAAGCCCCAATAAGCAAGAGATCCCACAGAGTGTGAAAGGCCAGTGTATAGTTTTCTACAACTTCTGGGAAAAGATAGCTTTTAGAAAAAAGAGAGGAAAGAAAAACACATTGTGGAGAGGGTAGAATTAAGGTCTCTGAGAGACAAACAGCCAAAAAGTTTTGTATGAAGTTAAATATTTGAACAGGGGCTAATTTTCTAAGACCCTTCAGTCTGCTGCCATCTCACCATCTTCTCCTGCAGGACACCCACTGTCAGAGTGTACATTTGCCTCTGCCTTGAGGATGCTAGTGGATTTTCCAGGCTTCCCAGCTGGCTTTCTGTTTTCTTTTCTCCTTCTCCAGGTATCCAATGGGTACTCAGCAGGTCAATGTTCTGCAACATGCTTTTTATTTGTTGGTTTGTTTTCAATGTTTCCTCTCACATACATAAAAACATCTGGTCATCAAACAACCAAGAAAACTCCCTCACATCAACATCTTTTACTCCTTTGGGTAGACCTTATAACACTCATAGCTATGATATTTATCTAAATCTTTATTGAGTATAGATAATTTCAGTCCATTTACTTTTGATGTATCTGTTAAACTATACCATGTAATGTTCACACTGCCAAGAAAATCTCCATCTGAGTGCAAAGAATTTGGACTCAGGATTCCTGAGCGCTATTTGGTTAAGTTGGTGGATAAATCACTTATTTCTTTAGGACATGAGTCATTTATTTGTAAAAAAAAAAAAAGGGGGGGGACCACAGGATTTTCAGACTCCATGTTTAGAGAAAAACCATATAGAAGATCACAAGAATGACATTTTTGTTATCTTATTCTACATTTGAAGCCAATTAGATGATAGATGATGAGTATCAAAATATTAATGTCCATACATTTTGACTCAGCATTTCCTTTGTTTTTTACAATTACCAATTTATTACAAAAGCCATTTTAAGGACCACAAATAAACAACCAGAGGAAGAGATAGACGGCATGGTCTGGAAGAGTCCTGAGTGCAGGAGCTTCTGTCCCCATGTGTTTGGCTATCCAGAAGCTCTGAACTCTATCCTTTTGCGTTTTAATGGAGGTTGCGTCATGTAGGTATGATTAATTGACTAATTGACTATTGATGATCAACTCAAATTTCAGCCCGTCTTCCTTTACTGGAGGTCAGAGGGTGGGGATAAAAGTCCCAATCTCCAATCATGCCCTTTTTTCCCCCTATGAACAGCCCCATTCTGAAGCTGCTTAGAGGGCTGCCAGTTATTAGTCAATTATTAGCATTTAGAAATACATAACCTTAGAGATCCCACGGATTTTAGGATTTGTATGCCAGGAAACTGGGATAAAGACCAAACATATATTTAACAATAACGCAATCCAGCCCTGGTCTTTGTGTGCCCAAATTCATTACATCGAAAGAACATACAACTCAAAAGATTCTGGCACATCACTAAGACTGTTAGTAAATTGACCTTGAGTCTGTTCAGCCAGTGAAGAAAAGCCACACACTGACATCAAGATTTACAATGAGAGAAATTGAGGTATTTATTTCAAGGGCACCAAGCAAGGAAAATCAGGCAGCTAATGCTTAAGACCATAACTCCTTGGTGGTTTACGTGTATGAGGTTTTAAAGGCGTGCAGACAGAGGATACAGGCAAAGTCATAAATCAACTATACATGGAGACTATACATTTGTTTGTCCCAAAAAGGGAGGAACTTACAAGTTATGGGGAAAATAAAAATATTCAAATATTTTTAGATGTGCAATTAATTAAGGAAGCAAAGCTTTGTCTAATAATTTGGGGTCAGAAGAAACAAATGTTAAAGTTTGGCCTATGGGCATTGCTCTCTCCAGGTCCTTCAGGAAGAAATTTAAAATAAAGAACCATGGTCAGAGTTTAACATTTAGTTTCCTCTTATCTGAGGTATATGTGACAGTGGTCTGTATTTTCTATCTGGTGGGCCTGAGTTTCTAAGCTTTATCTGTATCCTTAGTTTCTATAGGGAACCAAGCAACTAGTGGCTCTGACTTACTTGGACGGCTATTGTTTTAAGCAATTACTACGTTCTTGCTTCTCAGGTTGTTCATTTACTTGTCAATGCAAGATGAGCTAGATGCCTGGAATTTTCCTTGAAGGAACTCAATAATTTTCTTAATTTTCATGCTTGGAATGTGGGAAATGGTACCTGGCAGATTCCTAAGAAGTTTTTCTGCTCTGTCCCAGAATCCCATTCACTCATTAGTAACTAGTCCATTACATCATATGGTATGATTATCTCTCAGGGTGAGGTCACTTAGGTTTGCAGTCTTTCTTCCAAACTTTTCAGGTTCTAAATGCATTAGTAGTCTTGGCAAATATGAGTATATAGCTTCACCTTTCCAGGCCTCTGGTATAATTGAACTAAGAGACAATGTCATCTCTTGTGAAAGAATAAGGTGTTAATGAAATGTTGGATTTTTTCCACTTATAACTCAGCCATTTATTATTTTACCCTCAGTTCCTAATCCTCTTTCTCTCTAGTAATAGCTATACTTTTTTACCTTGGAAAGGCACCATAGAATTCCCACTGTGCTGATCTAAATTGTAAGAAGCAGCAATAGTAGTCTAGCAAGTATTCCTCCTCAGTTCACTCCCATTCAGAAAAGGTAGAGTTACATGGATGGAAATCTAGTTGGCTTTTTTTAATGTCTGGTAACATAACTGTATCCACTGTTGATCCCAATTTTGCCAGAAGGAGTGATAGGTAATAAAGAGTATATTATTATTTTTGTATTACCTTCATAACAAGTAAAGTAGGTATCTTTCCATGTATTTCTTACTTATTTATTTTGTTTTTCGATTTTCTGTTTTTTATCCTTTAATTAACTGGGTTTTTGTGGGGGTAGGAGGACATTTTTCAGAAATTTTTTCCTATTATTTTGGTTGTTTTTTTATTCTTATAAATGTTGAAAATACTTTTTCCAAGTCTTTATTTCTCTTACAATTTTATAGTAACTTTCATTTATAGACGTTTAAAGGTTTTATTAATCAGAACTGTCAATATTATTTTTATATCTTCTTAATTTAATGGTACATTTAAATGAATCTATGCCAACATCCTATAAATATTTGTTTTCTTTCTCTTAATACTTTTTCTGTATAATATACTAAAATGTTACATAAATAGATAATTTAATACTGATGTTAAATATACCACTCCATACATTTTCAAAAGTAAATCAACCTGAGAAACACCAAAATTGGGAAACAACTTAATATTGTTTGTTTTACTTTTTACATTTAGAATGTTAATCTCCTGTAATGTTATTTTGGTATAAATTTTCATGGAATGCTCCAAAATATTATCCAACATATATGTTCATTTGCTTTATGCCATAATGAATAATGCAGAAAATCTCTAACAATTTACAAATGCATTATTTTCCATAAACTTCTCATAGTTATCAAAGTACATTCTAAATTCTCTACATGATTATAACAGTTTATCTGCTGACTTATTTCACAGTATCATACTGTTTCAATTTTTGAAGCTTTATATGCTCAGCTAAGATAAACATTTTGTTTTTGTCAATTGTGATGTGCTCTTTCTTCTTTGAATACATTAGATCTATCTTAAATGTTTTTTGCTTTGTTTGAAGTTAAAGCTATCTGACAATATAGCCAGCTGTGGTCTGACAATTAAGTTCACAAACACATCCTAGAAGAAGTGCTACATACCTCATTGCTAAATCTCACTAAGGTCACCTTTGAAGTACTCTCTTTGGGAAACGATGCACTGACACTGGCACCTAGTTCACCCATCAAAGAAATTTTGGAAGTCTTTTTCTGGAATGGCCATCAGAGCTGTCATCATATTACCCTTGATGTCCTGAATGTCATAAAAATGTCTTATTTTCAATATTTCCTTTATCTTTGAGTAAATAACGAAATCATTTCCTTATCTTTGGATGAAGAAAAAAGCCAGATCAGGAGTAGGGAGAATGTTCCAATATAGATATTTGCTTACTGACTAAAAACTCCCTCACAAATAGTGCGTGTGAGCTGGCACATTGTCGTGATGCAAGAGCCATGTGTTGTTGGCAAAAAGTTCAGGATGTTTTCATGTTTTCCATGCAGCCTTATCACCACTTTCATTTTTTAATTTTAAAGATGTGGAGGACAATTCAGAGTTAGGTATACAAATGTTCAGTATGCAGGTACCCTTTTGATGAGGCGTGACCCCCTCACTTGGCAGTTTCCCACTGCTGCCAATCCTTTTCTTTTTTTTTTTTTTTTTTTCGAGTTGGCGTCTCACTCCGTCGCCCAGACTGGAGTGCAGTGGCTGCTTCCGGCCACCGCAGCCTCGACCTGCTGGGCTCCGGCGATCCTTCCGCCTCAGCCTTCCGAGTAGCCGGAATTACAGGCGCGTGCTACCACGCCCGGCTAATTTTTTTTATTGTAGAGATGAGGTTTCGCCTGCCCAGGTGGGTCTCGAACCCGCGGGCTCAGGCAATCCACTCACCTCAGTCTCCCAAGGCGCGGGATTACAGGCTGAGCCACCGAGCCCGGCTGCCAATCCTTTTCTTATAGTATTATGATGATTGTTCAACTTCCACTTTTGAGTAAGAACATGTGATATTCACTTCTTTGCTTCTGTGATAGATCACTCAGATTATAGACTCTAAGTCCATCCAAGTTGCTGCAAAGTTCATAATTTTGTTCTTCTTTATGGCTGCATAATTTTCCATTGTGTACATGTACCACATTTTTTTATCCAGTTTTCTTTCAATGGGCAGAAGTTGGTTCCATGTTTTTGCTATTGTGAATAATGCAACAATAAACATGTGTGTGTAGATATCTTTTTCATAGTGTGATTTGAGTTCCTCTAGATATATTCACAGTAGGAGGATTGCAGAGTTGTATGGAAGGTTGATTTTTAGGTCTTTTAAGAATCATCAAACTGTTTTCCACAGAGGTTGTATTAGTTTACACTCCCACCAACTGTGTAGAAGTGTTCCCTTTTCCCTGCATCCTCTCCAGCATGTGTTGTTATTTGAGTTATTGACGATGGCCAACCTGACTGGAGTTAGGTGATGTCTCGGTGTGGTTTTAATTTGCATTTCTTTGATGACTAGCATGGCTGAGAATTTTTTTTTATGTATCTGTTGGCTGCTCATATGCCTTCTTTTGAGAAGTGTCTATTCATATCTTTTGCCCACTTTGTAATGGGGCTGTTTGGTTTTTTTCTTTTTGGCGTGTTTGAGCTCCCTGTAGATCCTAGATGTTAGGCCTTTGAGAGATATACAGTTGGGAATATTTTTTTCACAGTCTGCAAACTGTCTTCCTACTCTCTTGATGGTTTCTTTGGCTTTGCAGAAGCTTGTCAGCTTGATGAGGTCCCACTTGTCTATCTTATCTCCGTATGGTGTAGGCATTTGGGGTTTTGATCAGAAATTGGTTGCCATTTCCAATTTCCATAAGGGTGTCTCCTGCATTTTTAAAAAAGTTTTTATAGTTTTAGGTTTTATGTTTAGGTCTTTGATCCATTTAGAGTACATTTTTTGTGTATAGTGATAGAAAGGGGTCTTGTTTTAATCTTCTGCATGTGGTCAGTCAGTTTTCCCATCACCATGTAATGAATATGTTCTCCTCTCCCCAGTGGTTGGTGGTGGAGGCTTTGTCAAAGATGGGTTGGTTGAGAAATAGAGACTTTGCTTCTGGAATCTATATCCTGTTCCATTGGTCTATGTGCCTGTTCTTGTACCAATATCAGACTGTTTTGATTATTGTAGCTTTATAATAAAGTTTAAAGTCTGAGAATGTGAAACCTCCCACTTTGTTGTTGCTGGGGTTTTTTTTATGAGGATTGCTTTGGCTATTCGTGGTCATTTATATTTCCATATGAATTCCTGTACTGTTGTTTCCAGGTCTGAGAAGAATGCTGCTGGTAGTTTAATGGGTATTGCGTTGAATCTGTAGATTGTCTTGGGTAGAATGGAAATCTTAACAATGCTGATTCTTCCAAACCATGAGCATGGAATATTTTACCACTTGTTTTTGTGATTTTTGATTTCTTTGAGCAGTGTTTTGTAGTTTTCATTGTAAAGGTCTTTCATGTCTCTGGTTAGGAAGATGCCAAGGTTTATGTGTGTGTGTGTGTGTGTGTGTGTGTGTGTGTGTGTGTCTACAAGGTATTTTATTTTTGTGTGTGTGAATGGAATTGTACTTTTTATTCAGGTTTCTGTTTGTTTATTGTTGGTGTATAGAAATGCAACTGACTTTTGAACATTTAATTTATTCCCTGAGACTTTGCCATAGTCCTTTATCAGTGCAAGGAGGTTCTTGACAGATTCTCTTGGGTGTTCGAGGTATAGAATCATGTCATTTGCAAAATGGGATAACTTGACTTCCTCTTTTCCGATTTGGATACCCCTGACCTCGTCTGATTACTCTAGCTAGGACTTCCAAAACTATGTTGAACAGGAAGGGTGAGAGTGTGCATCCTTGCCTTGTTCTTGTTTTCGGGGGAAATGGTTCCAATTTCTATTTGTTTATCAGTGTGTTGGCTGTGGGTTTCTCACAGATAACTCTTACTATTTTGAGGTATGTTCCATCTATGCCTAGATGTTCGAGGGTTTTTGTCAAGAAGTAGTGCTGGATTTTATTGAAAGCTTTTTCCACGTCTAATGTTATAATCATGTGGTTTTTGTTTTTACATCTGATGATGTATTTAATTACATTATGGTTGTCTGGCTTATTTCTAACCATTTATTTTTAGGGTTACTATTTGCCATCGTTTTGCATTCAGGCTCTTTTTGTTCTCTGACTTTTGCTGGATTCACCTAGCTGTTCCATCTTTTTCTTCTTTTTTTTAATGTTTTCAAAGATGTATCTTTTTCTATGCTTCTTAGGGATTTTTTTTACATTTTAACACTCACACTTAATGTACATATCTAATCAATGTCTAGAAATAATCAGTACCTCTATTGTCCTTCTGATTAAGGCAAGAATTGTTAAGACCCCTTCAATGCTGGTTTCACCTCTGTTTTCTGTTCTCTAATCCCCATACTCCCACATCTACTACTTCTAGTTTGGGATTCCAGTTCCATATTATTTAACAATTGTTTCTATCTTTTTCATCAACAGTTATTTAGACTCAGCTTATCTTTAATGGTTTATGACCCACATCTTTCTCACTGATATCTTCATAAAATACAAGTATTCATACATGGATGTATTTAAATACAGCAATTTTACAGATATATAAAATCTATTTCTTATTGTTTTACAACAATATGTCTTAAAGGTTATTTTGAAGAGCGTCTGTGGTCATATACAAAAATATCTTTATTTTGTCCTCTCAATGGAACACAACTTTGGTTGGGTATAGAATTTGAGGTGCAAAATTATTTACTTTCAGGAATGTATAATATATAAATATTTTGATTTCCTGCACTAGTCACTTGTTTCAAAAAAAGAAATAAAAGGAAAATGTGTTAAATTCTTCTGCTGGCAAAAAATATTACTGAGGTCGATGTTTAATACATATAAGAATTGACCTTTTTTCCCCCCTTCTTTTTCTAATTTTGCATGGGGCAAAGAAGCAAAGAAAATGAAACTGAAAATGGGATTCTTTCTTATAAACTCTTGTGTAAAATGAATTCTGAGTACCATCTGCTAAAGCAAAGAGATTAACAATAGGAAAACTGCAAGAGCTCCATATGCCTGCCTGATCATGTTCTAACTTGGAATTATATTCACTCTAGAAAGGGTCGAATTTGAGTAAGTTAACATTGTTTTCTACAATAACACATTTGTTCAAATAACTAACTGTTGATAATAGTTAATGCTAGTCACAAAGGAACCAGATCATACCAATGCATTTGTATTTCTTTAAATTTTACTCTAAAGCACCCTGTTGCTTATACAATAATTTGACACTAAAAGTTGTCATATTATAGCATTTTAAGGGAGAAACATACTAAAGAAATATTGCATCTGTTTACATAAAATATTACATGATCTATGTCCTCGGTTACTCTAGTCAATAGAAAACTTAGTCATTGAAGTCACAAAATATAATCCAAAAAAATATCATTCACCATGTAAGTTTCAAGGGCTATTGTGAAGAAAGAAATAAAATCCCTAAAAGAATAATTTTGCACTCTGAAATCTGTAGAATAATAGGGAACATTTTTCCCCCTTCTACTCTTCTCACCATCTTCGTCTCCAATTTCCTTGTCATTAGAAAGACAGAGAACTAACTTCACAGATGCTTATTCAAACCAAGGAGAATAATTCATTGTTCATTTTTCAAGTCTTCTGCTGAAAGCTTGTACCTTTTAGATCACCCACACCATTCCTCACCAGCACAGTCTCTTCAATGACTAACAGTGACCAAAATAGAATGCACAAATTATACCAGCTGAAAGGTCACAAAGAAACAAGTTTGTATGACAAAATTTTGCTGCAAAAATTAATCAAGGAATGTTAGTACAAGTAGTTATCTTTGGCTGTAGAGCTGGGAATGGGAGGGACAGTGCAGTGGAGGGGACTTTATAGCCATTTTCTTGTTTACCTGTGCACTATTGAAAACGTCTTCATTTAGAGTAAAATCATACATCAACTGTGTAATATTTTAAAAATAAGGCAAAAATCAAACAAAACATAGTGTTAACAATGAAAGAATCATTAGAGAAGACCTACTCCCAAATCCTTCTGTTGTAATGCTGTAGGCTAAATATTTAGGACCCTCCCAAAATTTATGTATTGGAACGTAATTCCCAACGTGATAGTATTTAAAGATGGAGCTTTTGGGAGGTGATTAGGTCATAAGGATGGAGCCCTCATGAATGGGACTAGGTTCCATTATAAAGGGAACCCCACAGAGCTTCCTTGCCCCTTTTTGCATGCGAGAACACAGTGAGAAGGCATCATCCGTGAACCAGAAAACAGGCCATCACCAGGCACCAAATTTACCAGTGCTTTGATTTAGGACTTCCCAGTTTCCGGAACTGTGAGAAATAAAATTCTGTCATTTATAAGCCACCCAGTTTATGGTATTTTGTTATAGCAGCCTATCCTGACTGAGACATGTATAAATGGTACAACTACAGAATCTAACTGATACCTCCCAGGTCACAGAGTAACTTAATTTCCAACTCCCAATCTCTGCTTAAAGGGGGAGTGGGGACTTTCAGCGCTGCTCTCACCACAGCTGTCCTCCCTGGAGAAAACAAGAGATGTCAGAGTCTGAGAGATGAATTCATCCAGACGCCATATTAAAAAGCTATTATTCAAATGCTGGAGGAAGTAAGGAAATATGCCAAAACCAAAGGATGTGGGTTGAGAGAGAGGCAAGAAGTCAAATCACAGAATCTATTCAGGGATTTAGGACCCAGGATATGGGAACCAGTCAAGATGTCAGCATCCAACTCAATCAACTGGTTGCCTCCAACATTACTGATCAGTTTGTTGTTATAAACAGCCAGAGGGACAGGGTAGCAGCCGATGGCAGAGAGCTGGCTAGAATACAAGTACTATAGGTTGAATTTTAGTTTAAAGATTTTTGCACTGCTCTGTCATGTGTCAAACACCAGTAGGATGGATTTCCTAGGCCCTCTGAGTGATGCAAAAGCAGATATAAAAAGTTACAGTTCCATGGGTAAAAGGAGCTAAAATTCTTCAACTGGAGCTAAAAGCAATCACTAAGGGCTATATTTTTTATATTCCTGTAACCTAGCAATATTATTTTTATGTCATTGGGACTGAGTCTCGGGAAACCTTTTGGGCCACGATTTGGCAGAATCCAAAAACAGTGAGTTTCAGGGAAACCCAAAAAAAGATGGATAATTTAAGGACTTGGGCACAAATTGTTTTGGTAACAATTACCTCTACTAGTCACGCATCTGTACCATACTTTCCTCTGATAGAAAAATAAAATAGTGACAATGTCATAAATAAATAATGTCAAATAAATGTCAAAATAAAATAAAACAATGTCATAACATAATACATACCAAAGTAAATTGAAGTTCAGGTTAAATTTCACAATTACTGAAAGTCTCAGCAAAACTCTTGATAATTAATATCCAAAATGTATAAATCTGCTGAAGATATGTGCACATAATTTATAATAAAAACCATTGGTACACAATTTGATTCAAAGTGCTTTTTAGTAAAGTACATAATGATGCATGCTGAGGAAATGCAGGTATATTTAATTGGATATAATTAAAATAATGATATGTGTTTAAAATAATGATATATTAAAAGTATTTTAAATGTAAGTGGCTGAAGAACCTGTAATAAGAAGTCAAAGCAGTAACTAGTTTTTGATTACCTGATTATTCACAGAGCTAATGCCTTTCATTTACCGAGTAATGCAGGTAATGCTGTCATAATGTCACACTGGAGGGATTCTGGGAGCCCTGCCGGCAATGTGGGCCTCTGCTCCCCACCCCGTCAGACTAGTTTCACCTTCTCGGTCTCTTCTCCTCATGCCAACTCTCTTTTCATTGGAAAAAAAAAAAATTCCAAGCACAGCTGCACTTAAAGAAGAAGAAAAATAATAATGTCTCCAAGTTCAGTAAATGTTGACTAGGCACTGTAATTCCAGTCCTTTGGGAGGCCAAGGCAGGAGGATTGCTCAGGGCTGGGAGTTTGAGACCAGCCTGGGCAACACAGCAAGACCTTGTCTCTAATTAAATCATAAAAAATGTTTTAAAGATAGGTTAATGTTAACAATCACTGAAGCCGGGCAGTGGTAACATGAGGTTCAGTATATTTTTCCTTTCTCCTTCAGTGTATGTTTGACATGTTCTTTTATTAACAGAAAAAAAGAAGCCTCTACTTTTGAATGTAGACTGTAGAATGTTTGATAACTTTGCCTCTTTCCGATGCAAAGGACATAGCTTATTAATATGTATGTGCATGCACTGATTCTACTATCTGAGGTCTCAGAAATCTCCTTCAAATAAGTGGACAAACAGCAGATAAAGGTGCATTTCTAACTCTTAGCCCTGGTTAGGCCATGCCCCCTGGAAAGATGGTTTTTCATCTCAGCTGTCCCCTACCATCTTGAAATACGTTTTGGTCCCCTTCCTTGCCTTTCACCATTCTTCTGCCTCAAGTTGGACCGATGAGTCATATCCGCCTCATTATTTTTCAGGATCTAGTCCTCGTCCATATACCAGGATTCCTCAGATGAGCAGCCAATGAACCAGTGCCCTACTGCCCAGACGTCTCATTACCTTCTGTCCTCAGCTGCCCTGCTGTGACCTCCAACGGAGCTTAGTTCAACTCCCTGCAGGGTTGCATGGGCAATTAGTGTCCTTGTACCCCAAGTTCTATAATTCATGATCAGATCTTGGGAGAAGCAAATGGCTCGGCTGATTTTTTTATTCCTGCTTATATGACTAAGCTTCTGCACTCAAGAGAAGAAATTACTCTCATGGTGCATTTGTAACGTTTCTTAAGGATGAAAACATTGTACATGCTCTCTGTATTTCCTTTTTAGCTTATTTTTATGTTTAATAATTGATACATTATAGCTTTTTTTTTTTTTTTAAGTTGAGGTCTCACTCTGTTGCCCAGAGTGTGCAGTGGCATGGTCACGGCTATCGCAGTCTCCACCTCCTGGCCTCAGGTGATCCTTCCATCTCAGCCTCCTGAATAGCTGAGGCTACAGGCATGTGCCACCATGCCCAGCAAATTTTTCTGTAGAGATAAATTCTTGCTATGTTGCCTAGGCTGGTCTCAAACTCCTGGACTCAAGCAACCCTCCTGCCTCAGCCTCCCAAAGTGATCTACGGTGAGCCACTAACCGATAACCAAATGCGACCAACAGCCACATTTTCACTAGTTTGA
>CAUYQG010096718.1:0-22594 GCA_963574415.1 Tarsius wallacei
GGCTTAGCTGGGATTTAAACTCCCAGCTCTTCACGTCTGTGCTTTTGTACCTCTCTGATAGAGTCTATTCACACCGTGATGGGGGCCCCTGGGGAGGAGGAACCCAGGGTGATATCCTGGAGGAGGTGGCATCTAGGTCAAGCTCTGGGACAGTCAGTCGAGTGAAGGAGGAGGATGGAGAAGAAGATTCCAGGCAGAGGGGACAGCACAAGGAACGTCCTCTTCTTCATAGGAAGGTCACTATTCCCAGCATCTTGGAGGGTGTGAAAGAAGGAGGGGCTGGAACAGGCTGGAAGGGGCAGGCAGGAATGGGTGTGCACTCGTGAGCACCTGGCATGGGGGTACTCTAGGCAGGGTGACCTGCGCCACTGTCACCCTCCACCACAGCCTCAGAAAACGTCTCCCAGGAGAAATTGTCTACTGTGTCCCTACAGGGCTTCATGCCACTGGAAGTCAAACTAGCAGTCCTCAGGGGTCTCACAGACTGGCAGGGAAGACAGACCCAGGCAGAATGGAGGAACAGGAGGTGGAATATGTCATGAGCTGGCCTTCTATCTGTTGGGGCAATTGAAGGATGGGTAAGGCGTGCACTTGCTGGGATTAGGAAAAGGCCATCATAGTAGGGCATGGTGTGAGGTGTATCTGACCAGAATATGGAAGAGCCCGGGGAGAGGCAGCCAGCCCGATTGATAGGGGCCAGGCTAGGGATGGCATCCGATGCCAGGAATTTGGACTTGAGTGATAGGGAGCAGGCGAAGGTTGCTCATGAAGGGAGAGCCAGGACGGGAGCTGGCCTCGGGCTGCTGGTTCATCGCCGGCCCCTCCCTGGCCAGGGCTTCCAGCCCACCAGGCCCTCCCAGCCCCTCTTGGGGGAGAGCAGAATGTAGGCCTCGCCTTGGCCTGCCAGGGATCTAAGCCAAGAGCCCTCGGCAGCTCAGGAGGGGGTCGTGTGCAGGCCCGCTGGGAGCCCAGGAAGAGGAATGCAGCCTAATTAATTCTCTGCAGCTCACAGGGCCTCGCCTCATGGGAGCAGCTGCTGGGACAGGCCTGCCAGGACGCCGCCGGCCCAGCCTGTCGATCACTCAGTGCTCAAGGCAGCCCGGGGACTGCCGGCCGGGGAGCTGGGGGACAGGGACTCCAGCCCCTCGCCTCCAGGCACACACGTGTCCTCCAGCACCTTCACAGCTAATAAAACAGCCCTAATAACAGCAACAGCCAACAGGCCTTCAGGCACTCAGTGCACCAGGCTCTGCTGGGACACCGAGTACAAGTGCATACATGGGACTCATTCCCATGGAAGCCTTACAAGGACCAGGGAGGTAAGTCCACTTTGCAGATGGGGAAACCAGGGCTCAGGGAGGCAACTTTCCCTGCCCAGGGTCATGCAGTCAGAAGGCAAAAGCAGAGAAGCTGGAGTCTGGGCCCCAGGACGGTATTCATTATAACCACTATGCTAGGCTGGTTCAGTGAGGGAAACTGAGGCCCTGGGGAGGTAGGATGACTTTCCCAAGGTCAGTTGGCTAAAAGGGGATGGAGACACTGGATGGAGTGAGGCCCTGCCAAGGGGAAAGGCCATGTCTCCGGCGTCCACTTGAATGGCTCCTGCAGAAGTTCCCATAGGCCTCTTCCTCACCTGGCCTGCAGGTCACCCTGAGGGGCATGTGGCTCACTACCTCTGGGCAAAGTCAGGCTGTAGGAAGTGATCCTGTTCCCCTGGGGTCTCCACTTATTTTGTCCTCTTTCTGCTGCCTGGGCCCTGTCCTAGAGCATAGAACTGGCATGACATGAGGCCTCGGTCTCATGCTGGGCCGCACACACTCAGAGAATCCTCCCAACAACACTCCCCTCCTCCACAGGCAGGACACAGAGGCCAGCAGAGGCACAAAGTGGGGCCAGTATGGGCCGGACCAAGGCCTTAAAACTGGAAAGCAACAGAGCCAGGGTGGGCCCCCAGCCTGGCCTGACGCCAGGACTCTGTCCTTCCCTGACAGCGAACCAGAAGGTGCAGCTACATTAGGCCACCTCTCTGAGCCTCAGTCTCCTCATCGGCCATATAGGGATGACAGGCCTGACCTTATAGAGTTGTTCTGGAGTTCATTCATGACAGCTAACACTAAAGGCACTTCATATGTGTCAGATACTGTCCTGAGAACTTTATTTAATTTTTAAAAAGTTTTCCAGGAGAAGATTTTATTCATAACTACATGATACAGCTTTATAAGGCTGAACCATAGTGCATGTGTTACCCCATAGGTATATATTTTAGCCTGTACAATTTCCCACTGAAGGACGTCAAAACATGCCACCCCAAAACATGCCACTTTCCGTAAGGATTGTTTTGAGCTACAGGCAATGAAGAAGCAGGACATGCAGGAAGAGCTGTTTTCCCCCCTCCATCTGTCTAAAAGCAGGGCATCAATGTCCCTTTGTGAAGATGCTTCCCTCCCCTCTCCTGCACCAGGAAGAAAGCAACATTTCGTTTGGTTCCACTTTCCAGTCTAAGAACTTCCTTTGGACCCTCCATGGCCCTCTTCACAGGTGCTATTGGTAACGACCTACACACAAGAGACCAGGATCAGAGAGTGAAGTAACCCAGCAAGGTCACTCAACTAGTGAACAGCAGTGGCAGGCTTTGGAGATGATGGTCTTAACCCTGCGCCATACTGCCTCTACAGTCAAACTGATATTGTGTAAGTCAGCACACCTGGTAAACTGCCCCAGAGGTAGCACCCGGTGCCACTTAGCAAAGAGTGGCTCTGCTCAGCAGCATTTCCAAAGGTGGCAGCACCAGGGGCTGCCAGGCAGGACCCCAAGCTAGGGCCAGGAAGTCAGGACACCCAGGACACAGTTGATTCTCTCAGAAAGGGAACATCCCTCCACACCCAGGTGGGCCTGCCCCCTCCACTGAGCACCACAGGCCTGCATCCCAAAGCCCATTTCAGCATCCCCATGTAGGCAGCCAGGGCTGTTCCTCTCTTGGCCCCCAACGTCCTGGTCAGCACCACCCAAAGCATGGCCTCAAGCAAGTCTCTGCCTCTTCTGAGTCCCCATCTATTAAATGATGGGGCCAGCTATGGGGGCTCACGCCCATAATCCCAGCACATTGGGAGGCAGAGGTGGGAGGATCACTTGAGACCAGGAGTTTGAGACCAACCTGGGCAACATAGCAAGATCTTATCCCTACAAAAAATGAGCCAAGCATGGTGGATGCGCCTGTAGTCCCACCTACTCTGGAGGCTGAAGTGGGAGGATCATGAGCCCAGGAGACTGAGGCTACAGTGAGCTTCATGATGGCACCACTGCACTCCAACCTCGGGAGCAGGGTGAGACCTTACTTCTAAAACAAACAAACCAACAAACACATAAATAAATAAATAAATAATGGGAAAATAAATCTGAATGCTTTCTACTTAATTATAAAAGTAACATGTACATGAACAAAGCTGTGGCTTAACAAACAAAAAGAACAGAGGACTAACTACAACAAAGAGAAAGTTCCTCTGCCTCCTAACCCCCAAAGTGGGGTATGAAGTTTTTTTCTATGGATTCAGATGTATAATTCACATCAACTTGTTAGAGGTGCTTTAAAATAATAAGTGGAAAACCAAGCCTCACTCTTCTTCTTCCCTCACCCCATGACCTTGCTCCAGCCAGTACAGGTGGATCCACTGGCACTTAAGCAGCCTTGGTGTTGCAGCCTGCAGACACCACTGCTTATTTAACCATTTGCCTACCGGTGCTGTTTGGACGGTCTCCCTTTTCTGTCTTTATAAACATGCTGCAGTGAGCACCTTGTTCATACTTCTTTGTCCATAAAGGACAGATGGTTGGAACTGAAATTGCTGGATCAGAGGACATGCACATTTTAAATATTCTGCCAAAACTGGGGTTCTATTTTGCATGCCTACTGCCACTGAGCGTGAGTGCCCACCTATCCGCATCCTTCCCAGCACTGGGTTTTAACAGACTCTTGTTTGTTGATCGGATGGGGGAAGCAATTCTTCACATGGAATCTCATGTGTAAAAGATAAGCCTAGCTGGACTCTGGTTGAAGGTGCTGAGGGGCATGGAGTGCCACATCCTCCCTAGCTGGTTCAGAGAATCCCTCTAGTGCCTTCCAGGATCAGCTTGGCTGCAGGTCTGTTCCTCTGTGACTGGTGTTTGCTCTCAGCCTCTCAGCCCTTCCCCCATCACATAGAGGAAGGACTGGTCAGTCTTCTTTCTCCACTGACCCTCCTTGGCAAATGTGTCTTTTAGCGGGGACCTTATGGGGACAACATCTTCATCTGAAAGCATTTGCAATGAGGGCCCTTTAGGCACCGGAACCCGTGGGTGTTTTGAAGAGTGGGAGCCTGGGGTGTCCCAGTGGCCTCTCAGCCTGTGATCCAAACTGGCTTTTTGCAGAAGGCTGGACCTCAGTGTTGCCTTTGCCTGGGTATTGCTGTGTGGACCCAGGCAGGTTGCTGTCCCTTTGAGTTCCAGTCTTCTACTTCAGCTGCCAGTGTGGGGACATCCCTTCCAGGACAAGGGTCCAGAATCCACCCCCTAGAGGCTCTGCCCATGCCAAGTACATTAATTGCCCCCAGGGTGGGAGGAGGGCTCCTATTGGGAGGTGGCAGACTAGGGGCAGGGGAGAGGCAGTGTGGGCAGAGGAAGTGAGTGTACTTGTGAGTGTACACAGGACCTGGAATCTGAGGTTCCTTCCCTGTGACACTGCACACCAGATTCCCACCTGCTAACGTGAGACTGTACAGTATGCATGCACGAGTCATTCATGTGTGAGTACACATACACATAAGGGCACGTCTGCATGTAAAATGTGTTCCTGTACATGAGCTGGGGATGCTTCTGTGTGTCTCCAGGCATTTGGGTTTGTGTCTCATGTGATGGGTATTTAGACCCAACCCACACATGCATATATGTTCCTGTTGTGTGTATGTCAGTGTTGACACACGCATGTGTGTGTGTCTTTGCCTGGTTGTGATTGCATAGATGTGTATGCATATCTGAGGGTGCGTGTGCACCTGTAAGCTGGAAGGGAAGTCCATGATTGCAGGTGTGTGGGTGCACAGGAGTGGCAGGAGCACACACGCAGGGGTCTGAGTGTGTGTAAGAGCATGTGCATGAAGTCATGTGCAGATGGGAATGGGCACCGGGGTGTGCACGCACGCATGCAGATCCAGGCATGCTGAGTGTACGTGTGGAATGGAAACACTGCAGATGAGCACACACAAGTGTGCATTTGCTGCAGGACCCATTAAATCACCTTCATCGTTCTTCTCAGACCTAGAAATGACAATACAGAAATTCATATGGAAACATAAATGACCACAAATAGCCAAAACAATCCTCAGCAAAAGAAACAAAGCAGGAGGTATCACACTCCCAGACTTTAAACTTTATTATAAGGCTACAATAATCAAAACAGCCTGGTATTGGTACAAGAACAGGCATATAGACCAATGGAACAGGACAGAGATTCTGGAAGAAAAACCTCAATTTCTCAACCAACTCATCTTTGACAAAGCCTCCACCAACAACCACTAGGGAGAGGAGGACCTATTCAGTAAGTGGTGATGGGAAAACTGGCTAACCACATGCAGAAGAATGAAACAGGACCTCTACCTATCACATACACAAAAATCAACTCCAAATGGATCAAAGACCAAAATGTAAAACTTCAAACGTTAAGAATCTTAGAAAACACAGGAGACACTCTTATGGAAATTGGAATAGGCAACCAACTCCTGATCAAAACCCCAAAAGCCCATGACACGAGACAAGATTAGTAAATAGGACCTTATCAAACTGAAAAGCTTCCGCAAAGCAAAAGAAACCATCAGGAGAGAGGGAAAACAGCCCAAACAATGGGAAAAAAATATTTGTCTACTGTACAAAGGCCTAACATACAGGATCTACGAGGAACTCAAATGTACTGAAAGGAAAAAACAAAGCCCCATTAAAAAATGGGCAAAAGACATGATAGTACTCAAAAGAAGACATACGAGCAGCTAACAGACACATGAAAAAATGCTCAGCCTCACTCATCATCAGAGAAATGCAAATCAAAACCACATTAAGATACCACCTAATTCCAGTCAGGATGGCCATCATTAATAACAATAATAATAAAAACCAGATGCTGTCAAGGATGTGGAGTTGGTGGGAATGAAAACTAGTTCAACTTCTATGGAAAACAGTGTGGCAATTCCTAAAAGAACTGGAAATTGACCTTCCATATGACCCAGCAATCCCCCTTCAGGAAATATACCTAGAGGAACTCAAATCATTCTACAAAAAAAGATGCCTGCACATGCATGTTTATTGCAGCACTATTCACAATAGCAAAAACATGGAACCAACCATGCTGCCCATTGAAACTGAACTGGTGAAAAAAATTGTGGTACATATACATGATGGAATAGTACACAGCCACAAAAAGAACAAAATTATGGACTTTGCAGCAACTTGGATGGATTTGGAGTTTATCATACTCAGTGATCTATCACAGAAACAAAGAACTGAGTACCACATATTCTCACTCATAAGTAGACCCTGATCACCGATCATATACAAGGGATTGGCAGTAGCAGGACACTGCCAGGGGAGGGAGTGGGCACATAACATCAATAAGGGTGCTTGATCCTAATCCAAAGGGATGCCCAAACTTCACCTGTACCTAGACCACTTACGTACCCAATCCTGACTCGTACCCTGCATCTTTAAAAAACAAAAAAACAAGTGTGCATTTGCACAGGGGAGGGGCCATCCTCAGAGGTGCCACCCCAGTGTCTATGACATGATATTTCTTCTGGCCTCCATCCATCCCTGGCCTAGACCTCTGTCCCCCGCACACGCTGAACGACGATATCACTGTATAAACATCTTGTTTTATTTACATAAAGATTAATTATCTTAGTAATTAGTAAGCCATTATAACCCGTTTATTTTAAAAACAAACATGGCTATATCATAGATGCAAAATTCAGATGGAATTTGAACGAAAGTATAAAAGGAGTGTTTCCCACCCCCAGCCTGCAGGGGGTCCAGGATAGCAGTGCTGGGTGAGCTGTGCAGGGGTCAGGAAGGGAAGGGGAGGAGGGAGCCAGAGCAGTGCCCTGCCTCAGTCTCCCAGGCTCCCCAGCCCTGAGCTCCATCCCCTCCCCCGTGGCTCTGGGAAGGGTGGGGGCAGGTGTGTCAGGCAGAGCCCTGGCCTGGAAGTCAGAGGCTGCAGGCCAGCACCTGCTCTGACAGCAGCTGGGCGGGGCTTGTCCGTTGCCTTGACTGCAGCAGCGAAGCCTCTGTTGCAAGGAAGTGCAGAATGCAAGCTCTGACACCTGCCCGTCTCTCTCTGATCACCTCCCTCCTGCCTCAGAACAATCTCTAGCCACACCCACTCCAGCTGCCCTCCTCATCTCTCACAAACTTCTGATCACCCGCCAAAGCCCACGCCCGTGTCACCACCTGGCTACATATTTGTCTGTCTTCCAACTGGACTGTGAACTCTCTAGGGAAAGGTCAGATTCGGGGCGTTACTGGGTCCCCTCAGTCCACCCCCGCCTGACACAGCTTAGATATCAGTCACTATTTGATTTTTTTAAAAATGGAAGATAAAGAGGGAAGGGAAGGGAGGGTGAGGACTCTGTGAACAGCAATGTTTGATACAAACAGCTGGTTGTTGGGCATCCCTGTCAGGTGAGTCAGCCTGACCCTTGCCCTGAGGAGGGAAGGGAAAGCCTCATTTATCAATCTCCTCCTGAACTGGCAGCACCGGGCCACTTGCAAGCCTTATCACTTGTGAGACTCACTACACATCTGCAGGTAAGCAGTATTTTATTCCCATTTTATAGAAACTGACCCCCAAAGAAGATGAGTCAGCAGCAGAGATGGGACCCAAGCCCTCGACTCCAGGGTGGTCTCCAGGCTTTCTCTGTCCCTGCCTCTTTCTCTCTTCACAGAGCCCGCCCCCCCCCCCCACACGCACACATCCCCTTGGCACCTGTGACTCTGTTCCAGGGGCTGCAGAAAGTTCCCAGAGGTTGGAGTTTGTGCCCTGGGGAGCAGCCCTTGATGGATAAGCCGACCTGGGCTGGTGGAAAATGCCCTAGCTCGCTCCCTCCTCGGAGCTACAGCTCTGAGCCTCATTCAGTGCCGTCTCTGGAGGTCCCACGTGGGCTGGGCCCTGGCTCCCACCTGCGGCTCATTGACTTGCCTGGGCTGGCTTTCTTCCCTGCCTCACTTCTCATAGCCCTCGTGGCTTCCTGGAATCACCTCGCAAACAAACCCCTTGCCCTCAAATCCTACTTCTGGTCTGTTTCTGGGGGCCCCAGCCCAAGACAGAGAGGCAGCAGGTGTGGGGCCGTGGGTGCCTGAGTGGCCGAGGAAACCTTGTTCTGAAGGGACATGGGACTTGGTCAGGATCCAAAGCAGCTCAGTGGAGGTCTGAGGCAACCCCAAGGAGCCCTGGCAGGCCCTGCATGCTGTCAGGTCCCGGGAGCGTGGAGCTGTGTGTGCCCTGAGGAGGAGCAGGCGTGGGCGTCTGCCAGACAGCCAATGGAGGCAGACCTTATCTCAGGCCAGGCACACCCAGCCTCCTCCCTTCTACAGAAGTTCCCCTCAAACACCTGTGCCCTGCAGGTCCGGGGCAAACCTGCCTGAAAAATCCTGGGCTTTCAGCACCTTCTCTGGCCTGGGTCCTTGAAGGCAGAGCACAGAGGCTGTCTGTGCTGGGGTTCTGGGTGAGTTTGTGCAGCACAGTGCCTTTCTCTGGGCCGGTTTCCCATTCATATAACGGCTCAGGTCCTGGGCGGGGGTGAAGAAGGGAATGAAGTGATCGCGGCAGCCCTTCAAGATCGGCCCGGCAGTCCTCGGTACACACAGCGTTACATGTGGTCTGTCTTGCTCCTTGCCCCTATGTGCTTTCGGAAGAGGGTATGAATTAACCCAGAGCAACAAACTTCTTATGGTGGAAACTCAAGCACTGGAAAAGACACAGCTTGATTTGTGGGGTTGGCCCTCTGTGTACCCCTCAAACCGTGTCAACCCCGAGACAGACGGCCTCCGAAGTGGGAAGAACCAGACAGACTTTGGTTCAAACTCTGAGTGATGCAGAGAAGCCCCTCAGCCTCTCTGAGCTTCAGTTTCCTTGGCTGTGAAATGGGTTTCCGGTGCCTCACTGGCCCAGGTGAGCATCTACAATCTCCTCTAGTCTGCAGTCAGGCGAGGAAGCAACTCTAATTTTCCATTGTCAGAAGAGGAAACAGAGGCACAGAGACAAGCAGACAGGCTTAGTCTAAGGAAGCAGGCCCCACTTGGTGGGTCAGGAGTTTCCAGACCTATCTGGCCTCCACCCAGAAAACCCTGGATCTCTCAGCCCCAGCCACCACCTGGCCTGGGTCGTGCCCTGTCCATTCCAGCCTTTCCCTCCACCTGACCTGGCCCTGACCTGAGACTCACCCACTGCCCCTCTTCCTGGACCTGACCTGTGAGGCTGGGCTGCAGTGTCGGCGCTGCTCTGTGATACCTTTGGCCCCAGGTATGCCAGGAGCAGGGCCAAGGAGATTAAAGGAACCATAGACTAATCCTACACCCTCAAGAAGTTCCTGGAGTAAGCAGGCATGCCCCAGCCAAAGGGGGAAATTGAGACCCACTGACTTCAGCCTGGGCGGGGGTGAAAAAGGGAATGAGGGAGAATCAGAGGCTTCCTTGGGTACTCTAAGTGGGGATCAGGATAGCAGAAAGGACAGAGGTGGGAAGACAAAGGGAGAAGGTGAAAAATGAAATCAAAGCAAACGGGCCTGGCTTGGTGGCTCAGCCTGTAATCCCAGCACTTTGGGAGGCCGAGGCAAGTGGATTGCCTGAGCGCGCGGGTCCGAGACCAGCCCAGGCAACTTGGCAAGACCTCGTTTCTACAACAAAATAAAATCTAGCCGGGCGTGGTAGTGCAGCTACTTGGAAGGTTGGGGCAGAAGGATTGCTGGAGCCCAGCAGGTCAACGCTGGGGTGACCGTGAGCGTGCGTGCCACTGCACTCCAGCCTGGGCAGAGTGAGACTCCAACTCAAAAAAAAAAAAAAAAGCAAACGATGAACCAGCAACTCTTCTTCTAGTTATTCGTGGAGGACCCCCAAAAACCTGGAATTGTCTTTTTGGGGGGCAGGCCTCTTGTAGTACACTTGGAATTTGATCCTCTGGATCAGTCAACCAAAAGTTGTATCTGGAAGTTTTGAGAAGTTTGCATCACGATTTGTGGAAGAAACATCCTGAGTTGTGGCAAACACGTGACAGGTTCTTCCACCATGACAACACACCTGCCCACACCGCGCTGAGTGTTCAGCAGTTTTTGACCAAAACCAGCATGACTCCAATGTCCCACCCTCCCTGATCACCCCTGAACAACTTTTTGTTTGTTTGTTTCCCTGGATGAAAAAATCCTCAGAAGGAAATGTTTTGCTGATGTGGAAGAGGTGAAACAAAAAATGGCAGAAGCACTACAAGGCATCAAAATGGATGAGTTCAAAAACTGTTTTGAGCAGTGGAAAAAGCGTCTCAATAAATGTATTGCATCAAACAGAGAGTACATTGAAAGTGACTGAAGTTTAAACATGTAAGAATAAATACACAACTTTTTATAAATAGATTCTGGGGTTTTTTGGGTCTCCCTTCATATGCCCAAAAGAAATACTTAGATATGTTCACCAAAAAAATGTGAACTAGAATGCTCATAGTATCACTATTTATGGTAACCTAAACTGGAAACCACCCCAAAGCCCAGCAATAGCAGAATGATTATATAAATTGAACTACAACTGCGCAAAAGCATATAGATGATCTCTCAAATGAAAAGTGCATTCCATAATATCCCATTTATATACAGTTTTAATACAGGCAAAACGAATCTATGGTGTCAGAGGTCAAGCTGGTGATTTCCCTGGGATGTCACTGACTGAAAAGGGGCAGGAGGGGGTTGTTTACATAAAGTTGGTCGAACTTTATTATTTGGCCATCTTGAGCTCAGCTCCAGGGAGCCATTCTGGGAAACTAAACCACACACACCTTAGAGTCATCCCATCCATGGAACAAAGGAGCTGGATTTTTACACTCTGACTCCTGTCATAGGTGAGGGCTATTTCAGGGATAGTGGTCATGTTCTATTTCCTGTTCTAGTTGCAAGCTATTTGGGTGTTTACAGTTTGTGGAAATTCATTGAGCTGTGTATGTGTGATTTTATGATTTGTACACTCTTCTGCATGAATATTATGCATCTGAACTTTATGTAAATTGAATATTATGGTATGCATTCTTTTGTGCCTGGCTTCCTTTGTACAACATCGTATTTCCTAAACTTGTCCATGTTATTGCATGTACAGAAGCTTCTTTTTTGTTGCTGTGTAGTATTTTGTTGGGCAACTATGCCACAATTTGTTGATTTCGTCTGTTGAAGTGGAACTGCTTCCAGTTTGAAGTTATCCCAAAGAGTGCTGCTTTGAACATGTTTGCACCTGTCTTTTCATGGACACACACATGTATTTGGACTGGTGTGAAGTGGCTGGATCACAGGGTCTACATATTTTCATTGTTATTAGACACTGACAAGCAGTTTCCCAAGAGATTTGCCAACTCACATTTCTATCAGCTGTACATGACAGCGTCCCAGTCTCACCAGTGTCCAGTATGGTCAGATTTCCTTCTGGTCATTCTGGAATGTGTGAAATGGCATCACATTGTGGTTTAATCTGCATTTGTCTGATGTCTAATGAAGGTGAGCCCCTGTCTTTGTATGGGTGCCCTAGGAGCAGACCCAGAGACAGCAAGTTGAGAATAAATAGTTCATTTGACAGGTATGTATTAGTCTTCTCGGGCTGCCATAACAAAATACCACTGACTGAGTGGCTTAAACAGTAGTATTTATTTTATCACTGTTCCAGAGGCTGGAAGGCCAAGATCAAGGCCTGTCAGGGTTTAGTTTCTGGTGAAGCGTCTCTTTTTGGCTTGTAGATGCCACTTTCTCTCTGTGTCCTCACATGGCTTTTTCTCTGTGTGTGTGTGAAGAGAGAACTCCTGCGTGTCTTTTCCTCTTCTTGTAAGGACACCAGTACTATTGGGGTAAGCCTCCACCCCACCAAGACCTCGTTTAACCTTCATTACCTCCCTACAGGTAATTATCTACACACACAATCACCGTAGAGGTCAGGGTTTCAACATATGAATCTGGGGAGACATAAATCAATCCATAACAGCAGGTGGTCTTAGAAGAATCTAGAGGAGAGTGAGGAAGTGGGACAGGGGGACAGGAAAGCCAGTGTATTGACAAGCATGTTGTCACCTTGGCCATCTGGAGCTCAATCCCATGGGACATTGTGGGAAACTGTGAACCATGCACCTTGAGTTATCCCACCCATGGACCAAGGGAACTGGGTTTTTATATGCTGACTCCTGTCGGCCATGGGTTGAGGGCTATTTCAGGGTGTATGTGTGTTGGCAGGGGCATGTTAAGTCCCTGGCCCTCATGGCAGTGCATCCTTCCCACACTGCAGGCCTTGGCCCTTGGGAGGAACACACTGACACAGCATTTTCTGCCATTAGCCATTGGAATCCGGCTGTTGTGAGGTGCCTTCTCAAGTGAAGCTGGACTTCCAAGGGTGAGACTTAATTGGCCAGGCAGGTGAGGACATTCCTGCAGGGGAACCATGTGGACAAAGGCCCAGAGGGGAGAAGCACATTGTCTAGCCAGAGGCTACACCAGTAAAGGGAAGGACAGGAGACTGGGGTGAGGGCCAGCAGAGCCCTACCGTGAAGATCAGGTGGGAAGGGTGCCCCTCGGAAGGCTCTGGTGAGGGAGCCCCATCTGTACCTTGCTAGGCTAGGTCACTAAGACCAGCTGAGAATGTTATCTTCCAGGGACCCCCTAGTCCTCTGTCCCCAGTTCAGCTCCCAGAAGAGCAAGCACCCCAAAATCCAAAATTGCCTCCTGCAGCCAGGAGACACAGCAGAGAGGTTCCACACTAGGCTCGAGCCCTGGCCCAAGGGCAAGGACCAAGAGGCCAGAGTTTCCAGGGAGGTAGACACTGCTCTCTCTCAGAGGCCAGAGCACTGTGTGGAGGTCAGGGTGGACAGGGCTGACCTCAAGGGCTGGGTCTGAACAAAGGACTGAACACAGACAGAAGGTATCCTCATATACCTGACTTCAGGCTGTGCTTTTCCTTGGGGGGCTTCTCGCAGTTTAGAAAAGTTGCATTTGTTTGCACTGTCTGTGGAGCCTGCGCCATGAAGGCAGAGGGTCTGGGAAAGGTTGGCCTGGGAGTGTGGGCTTGGATGGGCCACCCTCACCCCGACTACCACCACTGTTTTGGCCTGAGGGAGATTGGGAAGTGGGAACTTGAGACAGGTCTGAGCAGGGTCCATCTGATTTGGATAGCAATCAGTTTGGAGCCAAGCCATACCCAACTCTGCATCCAAATAACAAGCATCTTCTCTACAGACAGAGGTACAATCCTGACAGGCCTGATGGGAGACCAGTGCAACGGACTCCTGTTTGTCAGTGTAGCCTTCCTCTGACATTCTGTGTCTCCCCTATTAGTCCTGCTCTGACCATATGGCTCAGGTAGGGTGAACTTCCCACATGCCCAGGCAGGGGAGTTATACCTAGCCAACAAGAGTATCCATCCCTGGGCATAGTCATTGGCTCAAGAACAAACACATGACCCAAGCCAGGTCAGCAGGAGTCTTCCCTGAGAATTTTGCTAGAGCTCTCTGGAAACTCTTCTTCTGAGATCGTGAGCTGCAAGGATGAGATTATAGCAGCTGGTGGACCTTTGACATCATATGAAGAAAATCTACCCAGAAAACAACAAGTAGGTATAGGTGAGAGATGGAAAGAGAGATAGGCTTAATGACATCAATTAAACAGCCAGATGCAGCCATGTCTGGAACCCCTCGGACTTCCCATTTATGTGAGCCAATGCACATCCTGCTCTGTTTACATTTATTAGAGTTTCTGTCACTTGCAACATGAGAGGTTCTGATTAACACAGTAAGTGAGAGCACAGTCAAGCCCTTTCTGCATCTTCACATCTCAGGGATGCACAGATTGCAGGAAGTGCCTCTTGAAAGGGCCATTGCAACTGGAATATTGTTATGAGGCAAATATCCATGTCCTGCTGCCCTTCTATAAGAAGTGACAATTGGTTAATGAAAAGTGAAGCTGGTGCTGCCAGCAGTTTAAGTCTAAGAGTCCAGAATATCATACCCAAAGGGCCAAATCTTGGCAAGCTACCCTCAACCTCATTTCCCAGAGAGCTCTAGAAGTTGGGAAGGGTTTGTTCACCTGCTGAAATGTGAGGACAGAGCTATATAGATTTCGAAGAAAGGGAAAGAAATATTGCATTTTGGCAACTCCAGCATAAATAGGCATGGGTTTTTTGTTTGTTTGTTTGTTTTGTTTTTGGAGTCAGGGTCTCACTTTGTCACCCAGGCTGGAGTGCTTTGGTATGATCACAGCTCACTACAGCCTCAAACTCCTGGACTCAAGTGATTCTCCTGTCTCAGCCTCCTGAATAACTGGGACTACAGACATACACCACCATGCCCAGCTAATTTTCTTATTTTTTGTAGAGATAAGGTCTCACTATGTTGCCCAGAGTGTTCTCAAACTCCTGGGCTCAAGCAACTCTCCTGCCTCAGTCTTACAAGTTCTGGGATACAGGAGTGAGCCACCATGCCTGGCCTTGATTACTTGTTGATTCGGTTAAATTAAACAAGCAATCTGACTGTTCATCAAGAAGGGCCTGGTTAAACAAATTTCAGTCTGTGGATTTCTTTTTTTAAAAAAAAAAAGATGACTCTAAATTATACTGCCATAGAAATATGTCTGTAATGTGCGGAATGTGTTCTGCAATTCACAGAATAATATGTATAGTACATGCCTGTTTCTGCAAAGTAAAACTTAGAAGCCCTATCATTTGCAGGAGACATCATCTATACACTTAGGGGAGAAAGGAGAAAAAGTAATTTATCACTTAAAGGTAACTCATTCTCTTTGAGGGAAAGATTGAGTTGATGTAAATGTCAGCTCCCATCAGAGCTCCCCTCCCCTACCCCTGGCTCACAAGGTGTCTCCCCCCAAGATGGAGTCTACGAGCTAGAAGCTTGGGTGTCTTCATGGGATCAAGGAAAGGGCCTCTGGGCCCCATGTCACTCTCCTGTTGGAGTATCTCATTCTGCTGGTCTCCTGGCCTTGGTTTGTGCCCTAGTTGCTGTTACCTGTGAAACAGGTAGAATGCAGGGTCTGTTCTACTTGGACAAGGACTGGCAGGGGCCCGGAGCAGCTGGACTGGCCAGGATCCAAGAGGGCAAATCCCGAGATCTAGCTGGGACTTCAGGGTCTCCGTGCCCCTGTCCAGGGTCCTGACAGGCAAGGGGTCCACCAGAGCTCTCGGTGGCCTTCTGCGTCCTCCCACTGTCAAGATGCTGGGACACTGAGGCATCCCTCTGACACCACACGGGAGACACTCACATCTGGGGCATAATCCCTGGTCCTCTCTCTGCGTAAACCCTCTGCAGGAGGGTAAATGCCCCCCAAACATATGGCTACATCCTAATTCCCAGAACCTGTGTGTGTGATTTGGGAAGAGAGTCCTTGCAGATGTAATGAGTGATCTCAAGATGAACTCATTTTGAGTTACCCAGGTGAGCTCTAAATCCAATGACAAGTGCCCTTAGAAGAGAGATTCGGAGGGATATTTGGCACAGAGGAGATGGTTTAGAAATGGGGGCAAAGGCCCTGTGGAGACAGAGGCAGAGACTGGAGTAGTGAGGCAGCTGTGAGGACAGTCACCAGAAACCGGAAGAGGCAAAGAACGCATTGTCCTCTAGACCTTCGAAGGGAGTACAGCCGTGCTGACACCTTAATTTTGGACCACCAAGGTCGTGGTCTCTTGTCACGGCTGCCCTAGGAAACTGGTACGTCCTCCTCCCCACCCCCTGCTACCCTTTCTACTCTCCTGTGGGCGTGGGCCAAACATCTCTCCAGACAGCACCCTACTGAGTTCTAGAAATGGGCAGAAGTCCCCATCTGGGGTTAGGGCTCGAGGCAAGGGTGGACAGTGCTTCCCCTCATTTTGCTTTATCTACATATGCTTTTCTGACTCCCTGGTGGCTCCTCTGAGAAGCGGAAGGATTCTCACTTCCTCCCAAGCTGTGCAGGGACATCTCTTATGTCACACCCTAAATCCTCTCTACCTGTGGCTTAAGGTAAATCTCCAAGTCCAGTCCTCCAAGGTTTGCTCTTGTTATCCACAAGGAAGTATTGGGAACAGAGAAATCTACATTCTCTCTTTCAAAGTAGGTGATGTTGACTCTCTGTTGTCTTCTGTTTCCCTGCCCCTCTTCTTGATAATACCCCAGTTTGAAATATGGAATCCACCCCTACACTCACATCACCAATGACTTCACAGGAAGCTGACCTCAACTTCAATTCCAGGGACAATTCTGACAAGTGTCATAGATTTCCACCCCACCTGCCATGGTGGTTAATCCAGAAACTCAGGACTTGACCCCAGGAAGGGCTTATGACCTAGATGAGGTACAAGGGAAGACTTTCTGGGAGCTTGGGGAAAGTGCTTTCTTGCTCTTAGGAAGAGACATGTGACAATTCTGAGGGAAGCCAGCCCACAGTTGAAATCATCAAACGGAGAAGAGTACAGTCAAGAGAACTGTAAAGAAATGGGCCAGAGTTGCTGGATTAAGCCAGCCCTGAAGCCCACCCTACCTCTGGAGTCTGTTTACCTGAGTCAATATGTCTCATTGTTTAAGCAAGTTTGTGTTGGTCTTATTGTTATCTGCAGCCCAAAGCATCCTCACCAATATGTGACTCAGCAAAGACAGCTTTAAAGACTTTTGTCTTGTTATGGGCTTAGAGATCCTGTTTTAAGTCCTATTTTTAACTAAACATTGTTCTTTATTCCTCTTTATATCACTGTTCTATTTATGTTAATCCTCCCTGAGACAAAGGGATGAGTCGGGCTGAATAGGAGGAAAATCCCATACAGAAATAGGAGAGGAAATACATATTGCTATATTTCAAGGAAAATATCTGCCTTACACTAGTATTCATACAAAAATCTAGAAAAACTTCTAAACTGTTAGCAGTGGTGATTTCTGGGGAGAAAATTTGAGAGAAGAGATTCTAGGTTGTGTATTAGTGTAATGTTTGACTGTTTTGAGTAAGCATAAATTGCATTTGTAATTTAAAATCCCAAAGATTACAAAGTAATTCAAAATATCCAAGTTCCCTTGGTGCTTGTTCTGCAGGAAGTATATCCACTAGACAAAGAAATGACTCAAGAAGAAACCAGCCTTCTTTAAAATTTAGACGTAGATTCCAACAACTTACAATGGTGTGATCCTACCTGGTCCAAAGGAGTGGATGTTCCCTGCCACAGGAAAACCTCAGTCAAAGTTTTGCCACACTGCAGGACTTTGACATCTCCTGGGAGCTAGGAGGCGATGCGGTTATGTGGTTCAAGGCCTGGCTCCTCCCTCTCAACCCAGAGTCTCAGGGCCTAAGGCATCCACACCTATCTGAAGCCAGAGTGTTTCCTCACAAATTCCCAGCCTCTGCTCACACTCTTCCTGCAAGAGCAGTGCTACTCCGCACCACCCCACAGTGCCCCGCACCTTCCTTGGACAGCTGAGGTCCCTTGGCATCTCTGGAGGGGTCTGCAGACTCTCGGGACCAGGGGCTACAGCCCATACCCCAGGGCCCTCAGGCACCCTGCTCTGCCCCAGGGTCCCTATCCCTCTCTAAGGCCCAGGCCTCAGGATCCTGGTCTCAGCTTAGTCCTAAGTACTCCATGCAGGCCTGTCTCTGACATTCCCCCAGCCAGAAGGAACCCCAGCTGATCCCTTACCCAAGAGAAGGGCTGGCGAGGCTGGACCCTGGGCTCAGAGGTTGGGGAGGGGGAGGAAGAAAAGATGTAAGAGCTGAGCAGAGACAGGGTCCCAGGACCTGTCCATCCTACCCAATTCTCTGTTTTCCCTGGACCTAGTTCTAGGCTTGGTTTCTGGACTCTATCCCTCTCCAGAGTCACTGGCTCCAGGAGGAGAAAAGCCTCAGTGTGGCTTCTCAGAGGGTACTGCATGGGCCTTACTTTCAGAACCTCCACTCTCAGAGAGGCCAGAATGTTGGACCTCAGGACTCCTCTTGCTGCCTTGCCTGGGAGTGTGGATGGGTCTGGAGGGCAAGGCCAACTGCTTCACCCTTTCCCCCATGTTCACCTCTCCAGGGTAAGGCTGGGCTCCTACTGGAAGATGTCCCAGCCCCCAGGGGCACCCAGAACACTCTGGAACCCTGAGCTTCCCTAGCCCACCCTGACACCTGCCTGGATGGGGCAGCAACTGTCCAGACTCTACAGCCCCATCCTGACCCGTCCCTGGAAGGCCACACATGGCAGGCCCCGTGCTAAGTACCAGGGTTCCAAGATAAAGACCCCACCCCTGCCCAGGGGCAGCCCAGCGGGGAGGGCAGGAGACCCAGATGAAAGCACAGCTAGTGGCTGCACAGCTGCTTGGTACCCAGCCTGATGCCAGCAGCTGATGTGATACTAAGTTGACAAGCAGGCGACATTCCCAGCAGGAAACTGCTTGGACACCCTCACCAGACACAGTGCCGCTCATAAGCGTTGCCTTGTTCGGGACATTCTCCCTGAGCAAGCCAGCTAACAAGCCGTCCCCTGCTCTCCAGCTCCCAAAGCACTCAGTGCCACCTGACACGACATCTTTTGTTTGTTTTCTCTGTCTTCTGTCTCCCCACACTCATCTGTAAGATCTTTGAAGACAGGGCTTTGTCTGTGCTGATCTTGTATCCCCAGGCCATAGGACACTGTCTGGCTCATGGCAGGCACTGGATACATATTAGGGCATTCAGTATGTCTGGATGAAGGATGGGGTCTGAACACAATTCTTGTCCTTCCCTGGTTACCCAGCCAAGCTGTTCCTATGTCCTCTAGAAACCGTGTTTTCCCCAACTCCTTCACCTCTCCTCCTGCCCAGCCCCAAGCTTGGAGCCCAGCCTCTCCAGCCCTTGCTTGGTACTTCTTAATCTCCGAGGCCCTGAACCAATGTCACCTCCTCTGGGAAGCCTGCTCAGATCCCTGGCTGCACATCACACATTCCTCGATCACAGCCGTTCCCATTCTGACTACAGCTATTCATTTATGTGTCTGTGTCCCCATCACCAACGCTACTGCTCCTGAAGAGAAGGGCTTCAGAGCTGGGCTGGGGGCCCATTTCTCTCTGCGTCTCCAGGGCTTCTACGAAGGGCAGCACTGGACATAATATCAGATCTCAGAAAATGTTTTTTGGATGAATAGAGGAGTGAGTGAAGAAGTGATTAAATAAACAAGTAAAGAAGTGAACTAATGAATGAACCCCCCCTTAGTGGGTGTGTGGAGGAGCAAACAGATGCATGAATGAGCGAAGGAAGCTGCTGAATAAATGAGCCAGTAACAGAAAGAAAAGGAGGGAGGCAGTGGTGAGGGAATCTTGAAGGAGAGTAAGTCCCTGCCACCCAGCAACCCTGGGCTGGAGCTCTGTGCCAGCCAGCCACAATGTCTCCTCCCAGAGCCAGCTCACATCAGGGCCGCTCAGCACACGTTCCTGATGCTGGCCAGACCCTGCACCAGGCGATGAATCAGACAGGGCCCTGCCCTGGGGCTCCTGGGACTGGGGGCAGACAGACAGCCTCATAAATAAACGGGATGCCATGCTGAACAGACGTGATCCAGCAGAGCGCTGAGCTCAGGGCTGGCTCTGGAGCCCGAGCTGTGCTGTTCTGACAGAGGGCTCTGGGAGAACCTCAAGAGGAGGCAACCTTAGAGCTAGGTCTGAAAGGAAGGGGAGGCTGGGAAAGGGTGCTGGGGCAGGAGGGACAGCGGCCACAAAGACACAGCAGCTGGAGGGGGAAAGAGAGCTCAGGACGGCAGGGAGAGAGTGATGGGAAAGGATGTTTAGGGAGATGGCGGTAGCAGTGATTGCTGGGCAGAGGGGTCGTCTTGGTCAAGTCTGGGATGGGGAGCACAGCAAGAAAGAGAGCAGAGTAGGTACAAGGATAATGGGCCTGTGGCCTTGTGTGCGCCAGGAGGACGATGGGAGGCTCCAAAGAGACATCATAGCAACATCCCGAGGGATTTCAGGTGCCCAGGGCTGGGTCCTGCTATAGCCCTTACATAATCTCAGAAGCCGCCATCATCCTCCGGGTCCTAGCCCTCACTGCCTCCAGCCTGAAGCATTTGGAACCCCTGGACGAGAGAACTTAGTCAGGAGGGTGTTTTCGGGAGGAATGTTTACAGATGGAACACTTACAGCTCATTTTGCAATGATTCAGACCACAGAGCAGGATCCAGAGGTCCTGAAGCAATTCAGGGAACTTCAGAGTTTGACAGAAGACCTTGAACTTGGGGAGGCTGATACCAGGGATGCTGCTGAACATCCTACAGTGCACAGAACACTCTCACAACAAAGAATTGCCCACTCCCAAATGTCAATGATGCTGAGATTGGGCAACCCTGACTCAACAGATGAGCAGACTGAGGACCCGGTTCAAAACAGGGTCCCCAACAACTATGGTAGCTCTTCATGTGGCAAGGGCTGTGCTGAGATCCTTACACCATGAGCTCGTGTAATCTACCCCTGCTTGACGGATGTGGAAACTGAGGATTAGGAAGGTGTGTGACTTGCCCAAGGACACACAGCTGGGAGGGGCGGGGGGAGGCATGATTCCCACCCAGGCAGCCGGGTTCCAAAGCCAGGCTCTTGATAATGATACCCCATGTCCCAGACCCAGGGTTCCACACACCAGGGCAAATGCCCCCGGCCCATGTGGGGGTCTCAGGTCCCTTCGCTACAGAAGCAGAGCTTGGCAGCCAGGAACTGTGGGTTGTCAGGGATGCAGTGGGCAGGCAGAAAGTAGATCCCAGGGACAGAGGGCCTTTGTCTGCCTACAGATGGGCGGGCAGGCTTGGGCTGTGTGGCCAAGCCCGGGGCCAGCCGGGTACAAACTCATTAGACGACTGCTGAGGCTGCCAAGGAGACGGGAGCAATTAGAGGGCCTGGCCCAAGCCAGGGAGTGGAGGCTGCACTGAGAGCTGCTGAGTGCCCTGCCCTGCACCTTGGGCTATTTCCTGGGAGGCAGCAGCCCAGTGTGTCTTCAGGGTGGTAACAGAGGCTGCATTCTCACCGAGCGAGCCTACTGTGTGCTGGACTGGGCACATTGTACATCTTGTTTCCTTTTGTCTCTAACCACCCTTGGGGCGTAGGAGGTACTCACTCCACCGTACTCCCATATTCATGCATTCATTCATTCAACAGATATTACTGTGTGCCTATTATGTGCTGGTCCTGAGCTAGATCCTGGGGATGCAGCAGGGAACAAAGCAGATAAAAATCCCTGCTCTTATGGAGTGTATATTCCGGAGCTGAGTGGGAGACAGGCAATAAAAAAGGAGCCAATAAGATAACTGCCACTTGTGATCAGGGCTGTCACAGGAATGAAGGACAGGTGGGAGGTGGACTGGGGAACGGCTCTTTGAGGGGGTGACTTTGCAGAGGAGGAACAGAAGCTCAGAGCGGGGAGGTGATCAGCCAAGTTAACACAGCTGGTTAAGTGAAGGATCCGGGCTCTGGTCCCTGACCTCCTGACTCCAGACCTGAGCCCACTGTCTGTTTCATGGGAGCACTCACCCCCATTGGGGCCATCCACTTTACACGTGTATGTAACTTTGGCACAGCCTTTCCAGTCCTACTCACACTGGCCGTAAGAGATGAGCCGGCTTATCGCCTCCAATTTAGAGGTGGGAGAACTGATGCCCAGAGAGAGGGGCCGTAATAAGCCCAAGGACCCAGGGAAGGAGTGATAGAGAGTGGACTTGAACTATGTTGCTTCTGCCACATTTTGACCCATCCCAGCCAAGTTCTCAGCCACCCTAAGCTCATAGTAGGTATGCAGGAAATTGATTAATGGATAGACCAGATGTCCTTGGGTTTTTCTCTCTGTTAGAAAACATGAAATTGGCCACAACTGACTCTGAAATTCTCCAAGGTCATTCTATTCAATCAACAGAGATGAAGGAGGCTCTTCCACATCACAGTCCTATGGGTGAGAAGATTGGCCAGGGAGAACATTCTAGGAGCAAACCGCAGAAACAACAGCATGGAGATGGAAAAGGAAATAGCAGGGTGTTAGCCAGGCATCGTTTAGGACATGGAGAGCAATTTGGAACTCTTTTTTTTTTTTTTTTTGAGTTGGAGTCTCACTCTGTGTCCCAGACTGGAGTGCAGTGGCTGCTCCCGGCCACTGCAGCCTCGACCTGCTGGGCTCCGGCGATCCTTCCGCCTCAGCCTTCCAAGTAGCCAGAACTACAGGCACGCACTACCACGCCCGGCTAATTTTTGATTTATTGTAGAGATGAGGTCTCGCCAAGTTGCCCAGGCGGGTCTCGAACCCGCGGGCTCAGGCAATCCACTCACCTCGGCCTCCCAAAGCGTGGGATTACAGGCTAAGCCGCCAAGCCCAGCTAATTTGGAAGTCTTACCCAAAGG
>CAUYQG010096725.1:0-20989 GCA_963574415.1 Tarsius wallacei
GACTCACTATCCTACTACTAGGTATTTATCTTACATACATGCTCTCAAATTTTGCCATAATATATTAAACAAGTTAGGAAGTGCAGAACTGATTGCAAACAGTCTCTGTCAATGGGGAACTTAGTAAACTGGAATCCATCCATATGACAAAATACTACACAGCTATTAAAAAGAATGAGGCAGAGGTATGCGTTGATGTGTGGAGATTTCCAAGATACAGAGAGTTTTTTTTTTTTTTTAAAGCAGGATACAAAACAATTTTTCAGTATGATCCATTTTACATAAATAACAATAAAATAATACATACAAAGGTAATATCTATAGGTCCATATTAGGTAGGATGGTTTATAAAAACAATATTTTTTCTGGAAATAATCATGAGTACAAACTATTAAAACTTTCTTTCATTGAACAGTGGGGCTGAGGTGAAGGGGAAAAAGTGTAAACATCTTTTATTTTTATTAATTTATTTACTGTTTGAATATTCTAAACACGTATCTGTGTAATTTTTATTTCTGTAATTTTTACAGAATATATCTGGAATTATGAAGTGGGCCCATGCGTCACTTTTTGTTTGCTTTTCTCTTTGTACTTCTTTATATACTAAAAAAAAATGTTATTTTATAAAAAGAAGTACAAGGGCTAGGAAATGGGAGGGATCATTTTTCCTTGTGTAAATGACAAGGAATTTATCAAACTCAGACACTAATACCTATCCTCACAGGAGGGTGGTGAGGATTAAATGAGATTCTGTGTATAAAGTGCTTTGCCTAATACTTGGCACCAATAAGCCCTCAATAAATGGGAGCTGCTTTTGGCATTAAGACTGCAGTCTTTCCTCCCTCCCATGCAGGGAACTCCCCAGGGTCCTCTTACTCTGCATGTGCCCCAAGCTAACCTCAGGCCAGAAAGAGTCAAGGGCACAGGGGGCTGATGAGAGCCCTGGCTTTGCTATCTAGCCTGAGGGCTCTTTCCTCTGGGAAATCCTGGGGCTCCTTCCACTTCCCAAGAACCTGCAGCCCTGACTACAACGGAGAGGGGGCTGGGGAGATGGAGACCTCCTTTCCTCTTTGCAGTCACCTTTCACTGAGCAAATAAGACAGCTTCTGAACCTGCTCCACCTAAAGGTAAACTGGGGCAGACTAGGTCTAATGGAAGATTGCACTGACAAGGACTATTAGCTAGTTTAAAAATCTCTAGAGAGCAACTGGAAATGTGTTATTTCATGGGACAATTCTAGTACTTCCTCACACAAGTCCATGTGAACTGTTTCCTTCAGAGTCTGTGGAGTTAGCAGAGCTGTTGACAAATACTCTGGGCAACTCCAAAGATCTTCTGGTATCTTTCCTCCGCCTGTGCTGTAGCAGAGAGAGACACAGGGGACCGTTGCCAAGCGCAAAGCCCACCTAGTAAAGGCAAGGTATCCACAGCTGTGAGAGCTCAGGATAAACCATCCTAGCTTATCAGAACCATTTGGGGACCACCTTGCTCAGCACTATCATTGGACGTAAGAAGAAGTGTAAACCCAAAGAAGGTGAGTAGTGTCATTCTCGAGGTCACAAAGGCAAATTACTTTCGAAACAGAACCGTAGACTCTTGACTTTCAATATGGTGCTTTTCATCCCATCGTCGGTGCTAGGAGAACTCAGGAGAGCTCATCAGATACAGAAGCATAAGGAACACAGGCATGGTGGGGAAAGGGCTAAGAACCAGAGTACAGCTCGATAACCATTGAACAAGTAGACAAATCCTTCCCAAAGTAGTTCCTAAGAAAACTCCATTCAATTCAAATAAACGTCCCCCAAATCATCATTTTGGTGATTTGGATTTTAAAAAACTGGAATGTTGTGTTTGAAATCAAAAACAAAAAAACAAACAAAAACATAAATATATGTTCTGTAGACAACTCCAGTTGTGACCAAGGGCAGAGAAGAAGAAGGTCAAGGGCAAACTGTAGGTCAACCTCATCCACTGCAACAGGGGAGCTCTACCATGGTCTCTTGCATATTATACAAGCTTTGGGATAAGACTTTTTAAAAGAAAGCATTACATAGTTCAAACATTAAAAATAAAAATTGAAAACCACATCTTTCATGTACCCTAATGATTTAACAAAGAGAGAGGGAGAGGATTGCTTGGTGGTAGTTGAGATATTTATCTTCAGAGATTTTAGGAGGGCTAAACCCTCCCCCTGACCACCTCCCCCACCCCCCCCACCCCACCCCCACCCCCCACCCCCCACCCCCGCTACTGAGATAAAATCAAAGAATGTTGCAACGAAGGCGTGTTTGAGGTCACCTTTTCTAGTCTTTATATTTGAAGACACTGGGTGTGGGGGAGAAAAGGGAATAGTCCAAGGTCATAGAGGTGTTGACTATGGGGCTGGGACGAAAATCAGTATCTTTAACTTCCTAGCCCAGAGCTCTTCCCAACAATGTACCACACAGCCCACAGCCTGCTCCATGGTGAAGGAAACTGCACAGAGGCTGGGGACCCCAGCACACATTTATTTTCTCCTCAGACACGCTGGCTGTAATCCCCTTGGAAAGATGCCCAGAGTCTAACAAAATTCCTGTCTCTGACTACAATCAGCATCTCAGAGTTGTTCTATTGTGATAAGTAGGACCCTGGCCAAGAGGGGTCCCCAAAAAAACCCGGATAAAAGAGGCAAACCATGCAGGCACTCTCTCCAAAGAAGAATGACTCTTTGCTCCAGATGTCTCATGAGAATATAGTTTAGGCCTCATGGCTCTATTAAGAAATAAGAAAATTGGTCAGGTGCCTCATTATCATCCTGTAGATGTACAGTTTGTTAGCCTCTCGGGCTATTGAGATCTGCTTTCCTCTCTTTCTTCACTACTTCTCACATTCTGCAAAAATACTGTGTTTCCTATGAGTATATCCAAATTAGTGAGGTTTAACTAAATGATCTCGAGAAACAGTCACTGCCTTATATAATTTTCTCATGTGCCTTTGGACTGAGACATTGGTGATGAATGCCTTTTCTTATCTAGAGGAAAATGTTTGAAGAAAATGTTGACATTATCTCTACTGTGCAGATGAGTAAAGTCTCAGAGAGGTTAAATAATTATACAAAGTCACACAGAGACTAAACTGTGATCTAGAACAGACTCTAAATCCCCTGTCTCTCTATGCTGGGGTTTCCTTTTCTGCTACTATACTTCCAGGAGAGCTAAGCCTGAGATGCCATAATACTCCAGACATACCTCAGTAATACACCAGGGATAAGAGCACAGGCTTCTAATAAATCAGTATGGTTCTGACGCCAGCTGTGTGGCTCTAGATAAACCATTCATGTTTCCAAGCCTCAGTTACCCTCATCTGTAAAATGGGAATTATGCCTGCCCCATAAAGGTGTGATGAAGATTAAGTACAATAACGAATACAAAGCACAGAGTACCTTACACTTATTCAATAGTTACTACTACTACTACTACTACTACTACCACCACCAGAGAAGCAAACGTCTTCAAGTGTATTGAGTATTTAAAAATACTCCAGGGAGAAAGACAAGGAAGAGGCTTGGGTTCAAAATTATTCAAAGCTCCAGGAAGGGCTCACCTCTATTTCTACTTCTGGGAGAGTGCCAAGGCTCACTCTGGTCATGTCATTGTCCCTTGGTGGTTTAAGGACTTGCTGCAATTCTTAGATGTGCTTTGAAAAGGCAGACTTACTACTAAGAGGTAGTAGGAGAAGACACTTAAATCTGGGTCATCTCACATCAAAAAGAAAACTCTCCATCTCACACCTGCCTGCACTGGTTCCCCTATGCCTCTGGGACCCTATCTTGCTCCTGAGATGCTGGGAAATTTCATCTTTGTATGGGTTAGATCATTTCTTGGTTTGGGGACAGGACAGAATTCTGCTTGGAAGTACCCAGAGTCTTGTACTATATTGTCCACATGTTGTCATTTGTGTAGGGCATCTGCTGGTATTTTGTCATCTATTGATGCTGATTCTTTGGAAAAGTGGTTCACATGAGAGACTTGGGGTTAGATTAATCCAACTTTGAGGGGGTGATGGAACTATAAACACTCTTAAGTTGGGGATGTACTTCCTGGGCAGCATCTGCTCAAGGGACCTCACCTTTTCCCAAACACATAAGAGACGCCTTCTGACTTAGAGCAGAATAAAACACTGGAGAGGGAAGAATTTGGCAGGCTACAATTTTTCCAGACTTTAACTCCCAATGGAAGGTTGATTTAATTTGTGGAAGGCACCCTGAGCCTTTCCTGCCTCCTTATTCATTGGGGTTGCCTTGGTCCATCTTCATAATCACCCCTAGCCTCCATCTCTCTCCTCTGTGCTCATCCAGCTAAACCAGCAGAGATGAAAACCCACCAGCTGCATTTAGTAGTGATGGGGCTTCCAATCAATTATTTTACCTTTCTGGACCCTAATTTTTTCATCTGAAAAGTGAAACAAGTGATAGAACTTAATGAGGGTTTTGTGATGATTAAATTATTTAATACATGGAAAGTTTTGAAGAACTTAACCAGACATATTAATTGCTCAATAAATGGTGGCTGCTGCCATTCAAGGCCTGAGCCAAGGAACCTGGCTAGGCGAAATGATGCACAGTGCAAAGGGGCAGTCACATGGTGCATGGGGAGGGTCCTCAATGCTGGGTTACCCTAACCATCTGGATTCAAGTTTCCTCTCTACTTCTTATTAGCTATGTGATTTGGGGCAAATTTCTTAACCTGTTAGCTCACTCATCTATAAAATGTGGAAAATAGTAGAACCCATCTCATCAGGTGATTGGAAAAAGTCAATGAATAAATATAAGTTTACGGGTTTAGAACAGTGCCTGGAATATGTTAAGTACTATATGTTGCGGTATCATTGTGACAGCCCAAGGTTCTCTTAGAGTTAAGGACCACAGGTTTCAAGGGACTCTCTCAACCCTTTGGGAATTCTGCTTTCCTTCCCTGGAATGTTGGCTCTTCCAATTCCCAAATGTTGTTTACAGTTTCTTCTGGTTCCTGAAACCTCCCATATCCCCTCTTCCCCATACCCTCCAACTGAAGACCTTGCTTCATATGAAAGGAACTCTCTTTCATGGTGAATTTACATCCATTCCCTTTCTCTGTCCTCCCTGCTGTTAGAGTGAGCAAAATGTCCTTGTTCCTGTTATGGGCTATTCCCTTTCAACTTCTCAAGTTGAAAGGGAAACTCCTGAAATTATCTCTCTCCTCCTCAATTAGCAATTTCTCTGCCTCAACAGGCTCATTCATGCTTAAGCTTCTCCAGAGTCTCATGACTTTAACCACACCATTCTCCCTTCACCCCATTACCCTACCCCAGATACTGTCCCATTTCTCTGTTGTCCTTCACGGTGAAATTTGTCAAAAGACTTGTTGCTGATAGTAACTTTCTTCACCTCACAGTTTGTTCTCAGTTCTTTCCTGTCAGGCTTGTAGGTTCATCTGTCCATCTCACAAGTCAGTCATTCTTGTCAACATTAGCTGTTGTCCTATGAACTAATGTCCACCCTAATTCAGTATAAGCTCATCTTTACTTGATTATATTTACCAAAATTCTGCTTCTAAATAAGGTCACGTTTACATATATGAGGACTTCAGTGTTTCTTTTCAGAAGACACAATTTAACTCATAGCAATTGTCAAAAGAAAACTTTATTTCTACAACCCCCACTCTGTTTCTCCCTCAGTCTTTCTCATCATCTCATACCCAATCCTTGATCCCTTTCCTGAGCTGATCCTCCCTATCATCAGTAATGCCCATCGGAACTATCTGCAAGCTTTATCTCACATCCACTCACTCTTCTGAATCTCTCCTGCCACTTCCTCATCAAAGTCAACCACCCCTCATTTGACCACAGCAGCAGCAGAACCTGTCTTCCTACTTTTACTGCTTACCCATTTCTGTCAATTCTCTACAAAACAGAGAGAAAAGTCATCTCTTAAAAATAGACATCAGGTCATGCTATGTCTCTCCTTAATATCTTTCAAGGCTCCTTATTTTATTCAGATACAAAAGCTAAACAATCTATAGACGATCACATAGCCCTGCCAACTTCTCTCCCTCATACCACTTTCCCCTTGACTCCCTATAACCACAGCAAATTATTTCTGTTCTCCAAACACGTCCAGCTCATGGCTGTCTTACAGCCTTTGCATTTGCAGGTTCCTCTTCCTGGAACTCTCTGTCCTCAGACCTTTGCAAGCCTAGATCCATCTTAATCATTTAGGTTTTATTGCAGTTGTTACTTCTTGGGAGAGAACCTCTCTAATCACCCCATCTAGTGGGCCCCCCAACATTTTCTATCACATCATCATATTTTCAATATGGGCATGTATCATTATATAAAACTATTTAGTTCACCTAGTTTGTTATTTTTTATTTGCTACCTTTTTTCATATGACTAGAATTTATGTTCCACAAGAGGGGAACCCAGTACCTAGAATAGTGTTGGGCACACAGTTGTACTCATTGAGAGTGGCTGATAGATTAAATAACTTTTTTCTCTCATATCCTTAAATTCCTGCCAAGTGCCTAAAAGAACTTTATGCCATTAAAGCATATGTATATATATATGTGTGTGTGTGTGTGTGTGTGTGTGTGTGTGTGTGTGTGTGTGTATGCATATATAATTTCAACCAATAATGCCCTTATATCCTTATATGTAGGACACCTTAATGGAATAAGGAATTCTTTACCTGAATTATATTAACTGCAGTAATAATAATAACAATAACAGCAACTATAATAGTTACTATTTAATACTAAAGGTATTTAGGAGCCATATCCTCTGCTTTGTAATCATTATCTCATTTAATCTTTATGGGATAGGCAAGAATATCCTTTATTTTATAGGTAAAGAAACTGAGTCTTAGAGTGTTTAGGTTTCTTTTTCCTACTTACTTACCTCATTAGTCAAAGATCTAGGGCTCATATACAAGTTTTGATGGCTTTATAAAAAAAATTCATGCTTTTAAACACGATGAAATACCACTGCATATCCCCCAGAATGGCTAAAATTAACAAATAGGCCATAACAAATGTTGGTGAGGATACAGAGCAACTTGAACTCTCACACACTGCTTGTGGTAATGCAAGTGATGAACCACTTTGAAAAGCTTGTTGATAGTTTGTACTGAAGATAACATATTCCTGTTCCATGCCCCAACAACTTAATACTCAGCTATTTACCCAAGAGAAATGAATATATATCCATAAACATACATGTGTAAGAATATTTATTGGTTTATTTAAACTAGTGAAAAAAAAAGAAAATAACTAGAATGGTCATGAAAAGGACATTGAATAAATATGCTGTGATACATTTGCAAAATGAAATGCTATATAAAGTGTGGACTACTGCCAGATCTAAAAACATGGACGACTTTAACAAATATTAGGTTAAAAGTTAGACACAAAACAATGCATGCCATGTGATTTCACATATGTGAAGACCAAGACCAAGTTCTTTTGAAAGAGACTTGAAACAAACAAACAAACAGGTAAAGCTATTTGATACTGACAGAAATCAGAATAGTAATTGTCTCTGGAAATTAAATTTAGACTGGAAAGGAACATAAAGGAACTTTAAAGGGCAATGGCAGGGTTCTATATTTTCTTCTAGGTGCTGGATAAGGGGGGATGAATGGATGAATAGATGGAGAAAAAAATCACTATTATATACTTAAGATTGATGCCCTTTCCATATTTTAGTCTTTATGTTACACCTTGATTTTTTTTTAAAAAAATATGCTTTTAAGCCTTACATTAAACTCTCATTTGTTATTCTAATTATAACAACAACAAAAAAACAAGTGGTCTTAGTATTCTAGTGCCTATTAAGTGCACATATTTAATGAAGTTTATAACCCAGAGACCATTAGAGCTGCAAGAAAACTTAGAGACTATCAATAGGTACTCTCTCATTAGAAAAATGAGAAAACAAACTTAATAAAGGAAAATGTAAAAACTCACAGTGTTAATAAGGGACAGAACTAGTCTAATACAATCTAGTTCCTACCTCCAAGTCTAGTTAAGGTTCTTTCCTTTATACAACAGTGCCATTCTTCTGCAGGGAAGACTATTCACAGAGATTTAGAAAGTGACCCTGAAAGAGTAGACCTTATGATAATAAACAGCCCAGCGGGTTTCTTTTTGGGGGGCGGGGGGAGCAGGGAAGAATGCATCCTCCCTGGAGCTGGCCAGGAAAGAATGGAGAAGAGATTCCTTGTGAAGTATGTTGAGTAGAAAGAGTTCAAAGTAGAGAGAGGCATTAGCTCAGTCTCTCATAAAACGGTAGTGTCTGAGCCTGCTTACAAGGGTGAAAAATGAGGGAAAGAGACTCCACAAGAAAGTGGACTGTATATGCTTGGAGGCAGAGAGTATTCATCTCAGCAGCTGACCTGAAGACATTTATTCCACTAATAAACTTAGTGCAACAGTTGACAAGGAGTTTAAGGCTCAGAACTCCTTCCAACAGAGCAATTTAAGTAAAAAGAATTGTTTTCACGGAAAGGTAAAGTCAGGCTAAATCCAGAAGATGTGTGATAAATCTCTAGGTTTAGGAGATCTCTGATCCAAAGGGAGGGCAAATATTAATAAAATGGTAACCACTTTTGATGTGGCCCTTGACTATAAGCTTTATATAAAATCTCATTTAACTGAACGCTTGAAACAACTTCACATAAGATGTATTAATTACCCCCATATGGCACACAAAGAAAATAAAATTTACCTCATTTTAGGTAATTTGTCCAAAACCACACAGCTAGGAATGTAAGTAGTGAGGTTTGAGCAAAGCGTAGTTTTACTCCAAAGCCTGTGGTCTTTCAGCAGCATGAGGCAGCCATTAAAATAAAGATGTATTCCATTGCAAGAAAGCATCAGAGAGTAGGTCTACAGAAGTCATGTTCAAAAGAACTGGGTCCAGGAATATGGACATGGGGATCAAGGTTTAGGCTCAGTGGTGAGAAGTGGAAAGAATAATGTGTTCAAAAGCACCCAAGCCTGGGCCTGGCAAACCTCCCAGGTGATCAATCAGATATGGCTTACAGCCTCTTCCCCCTATGAAACAGAGAGGGAAAACATCCCCTGAATCCATATGGCTGTGAGCTGATCTCCTCTCCGAGTCTCCACAACACATTTTGTCTGCTTTATAGCACTGGCAGAATTCTACCTCTATTGTTGCTATGGGTGAGGACTTCTAATACTACTTACTGCACAGCAAGAACCAAACCTCACCTTTATTGCCACCCTGCAGCAAGCACAGTACCTGACACATGGTGGGTGCTCATTAGTTGTTGGTTGAATTAATTAACAAATACCAGTGTCCACATTCTAATTAATTGAAGTTCTGAGTCCTGGAACGCTCATCCTTCATCTATACACAGGGAAGTGCTGAATGGTTATGAAACAGTCATGAGGCCCTTATCAACTGGGTAAGGAAAAAAAAACACCTGAAATTGCTTTGCCTCCAAGTTGATGCTTCCTCCTAAGTTATCCATTTAATTACTTCAGCTTTTTTAGCTCCCTTGGAGTTAAAGTCCATGGGCATGGATTAGACACAAAATTCATTTATGCATTCACTCAGTAGGGCTCTGGGTAAGATTAACTTTGTACTTTCTTTGTCTCATGACTAAGTGGATCAAGTTTCTAGGTTTCATGATACTCAAATAAAACCTTCTAAATGAATCAATTGAATTAAATTCATTTTTATTTAAAAAGCAGTGGAAATGTGCACACTAGATATTGTAAAAATGTAAATTCTTCTCAAGCTAATTTATTAGCAGTTTTAAAACAATTCTAATCAAAACAATGTATATGTGAACTAAAAAGCATGTGAATCCAAAGTCTATCTGGAAAAAAACGAATGTAAGGAAAGGGCCAGACATTTAAAAAAAAAAGAGCTAACAAAGGAGGACTTGTAACAACTATTATATATTATAAGACTGCAACAATTAAACCAGTATGGCACCAACATAAGAATAGCTAAATGGAACAAAATGGAAAACCCAGGGAAAAGATCATCGTAAACTTAAGAAATAAGTATATAAAGGTGGTATTCAAATCAGTGGAGGAAAGAGAAAAAGAAGAGCGTTTCTGGTCTATTTGAGAAAAACAAAAGGGATTGCTACAATTTCTTTTAGTGCAGACATATTAGAGTGCCTTTCCCTTTTGTAAACTCCATTCTAATTTCCTGGTAAAGATGTAGGCCTATAAATACTTTTTTTTTTTTTTTTTGGTATCACATGACCCTCTCCCATTTCCTGGTGAGAGTTGACTGGGCCCCAAGCAAAGAGCAGACACAAACCTATTCATGAACTATGTCAAACAAGTGTCTTTTGTTTTTGTTTTTTTCCTCTCAAGATTATAAACTAAGATTTAGAATACTCCTGTCAGAGTATATGTACATGTAAAATAATACAGATTTAGAGCTGGAGTCCCTGTCAAGATACTCCAAATTGTATGCAATTCATAATTCTGAGAACTCCCAAACCATGTGCAAGTCCAAAACCTGGTACAAAAAGGCCACAAAGACAAACTTGCTGTCCAATGGCTTCCCAGCTCCTGGGAGGCCCAGCTGCCACTGCAGCTACAAGATATATTGCTGAATAAGTTTCCTTTTATTTGAGGTATTTTGAGTGGGCTTGCATTCTTTGCAAACAAACATAGTCTGATTAAAAATATGACGGGGACCCAAAAAATCAAGAATCTATTTATAAAAATTGTGTATTTATTCTTATCAGTTTAAACTTCAATCACCTTCAAAATATTCTCTGTTTGATGAAATATACCTATTGAGAAACTTTTTCCAAAGCTCAAAACAGTTTTGAACTCGTCAGTTATGACACCTTTCAGTGCTTCTGCCATTTTTTGTTTTACTTCTTCCATATCAGCAAAAGGTTTCCCTTTGAGAACTTTTTTCATCTGGAGAAACAAACAAAAAAAATGTTGCTTGGGTGGAGATCTGGTAAATAGGGAGGATAGGCATGGGGGGGGAGTCAAAAATGTGCTGAATACTCAGCACGGTGTGGGCAGGTGCACTCATAAATCACCCATCATGAAATGGGCAAAAGAGTTGAAAGAATCTCAAAGAAAAAAAATATTCAGTAAAACTCTCTCATAACAATGCTAACTGGTACACTGATGCCGATGGTTTCCTAGGACACTTACTTAGCGGGGGAGGCCTCTACTACAAGAAGCCTGCCCTCTAAAAAATAAAATATGGGGGGGGGTCTCATTCATCAAAACATGTTCTAGTTGTAGCCTAGAATTCAATATGATAAAAGTAATATGGTAAAAAAGAAAAAAAATTAAATATGTTTTCTAATCTTGGATGAGCAAAACATAGTTAAACATGAGAGCAAAGAAGAGAGCAACAAAAGAAAAAAACTAAGAGGTCAGATTTTGTAAATATTTGTAGAAGCCTGTATGTAAAAAATCACCATGAATGTACACCCACGTTCATGGCAACACTATTCACAATAGCCAAAATGTAGAAGCAACCCAAGTGTCCACTGACAGACAAATGGATAAATAAAATATGGCATGTACTTACAATGGAATATAAGTCAGCCTTTAAAAAGGAAGGGAATTCTGCCACATGCTACAATACGGATGACACTTGAAGACATTATGCTAAGTGAAGTAAGCCACAAAAAAGCAAATCCTTTATGATTCTACTTGTATGAGGTACCTAGAGTATCAAATTCACAGAGACAGAAAGTAGAATGAATGGAAGTTGCCACGGCTGTGGAGAGAAGGGAGTGGAGAGTTGCTGTTTAAGGGGTACAGAATTTTAATTTCACAAGATGAGTAAATTCTGGAGATTGTTTGCACAATGGTGTGAATGTACTTAACACTACTGAACTATATACACTTAGCACTGATTAAGATGATCCACTTTATGTTATGGATATTTTACCACAATTAAAAATTTAAAAAGTTAATATTTTTAGCATATGTTAAAAAGCTCTAACAGACAAGAGATGAATTTCCTTGGGGCGGGGCGGGGGGGGAGGCTATGGACACAAGCAGTCAATTCAGAAAAGAAGATACAAAGTGGAACAGTGTCTCTTTAGGGCAACATAGTCATATATAATAAGAGTCTTAAAACATGCACACCCTTTGACTTAGTAATTTCACTTGTAGCAATCTATCCAAGAGAAATAATTACAGACATAGCAGAGATTTATGTGCAGTGATTATCATCACAGTATTAATTATAATAGTGTAAAACTAGAATCAAACTAAATGTGATCAACAGAGGAATGGCTGAATAAATTACATTACATCCAAAAGGTGGATGCCACACAGTCATTCGATGCTATCTTTTGAAGACTATTTTAATGCCATGGGACATTCTCATGAAATAACATTAAGTGAACAAAAGGTTTGTAATTACTACATAATGTGATTACATCTTTGTTGAAAAAAGGAGGGGACATACATGGGGTTGGGGAGGGGGAAGGTGTCAGTTGCTCTCCAGGGGTTTGTTGGGGTATAATATGAGTAATTTTTATACTCTTCTGTGCTTTCCACATTTTCTTCATTGGGCGGGTATTGTTTTTATAATTAAATACATTGATTATTAGAAATAAGGTACATTTTGATGGGAAGGGTTAGTAAGAAATTGAGCAATATAAAGCCAAACTCAAAAAAGATGAGAAGTCACATAGGGCAGTCTCCCCTTACTATTGCAGGTCTCTGAATCTGTGCAGCTCCCCTGCCTCCTTGCTTTTCATAGGACAGCAGAGTGACAAAGGGGAAAGGATGGGGGAACCCTGATCCAGCAGGATTGCTCTCCACCCCTGACCTCACTAAGGCTCTTCTTTGGTTACCGTGAAGGTCCTCATGTGGCATGTAGAAAAAAGGAAGATTATTGACATCAAACCCCCACTAACTCCTATGGAACTCTGAAGTGCAGCTTAAGGAAACATCGTAGGAACTTGGTTATAGGAGTGTGGGGGTGGGAGGGACTGGTGTGCCATACCCCTGAGTGAGCAGGAGTGATGCTGTGTTGTTAGCAGCTCAGCCATGGAGGTCCTCCACCCAGATGCAGCATCAGAGCCAGCAGAGACCAGGCAGATGGACACAGATCCCACAGCTGTCAGCCATGGGGAGGAGGCCTCCTAGTCTCAGGCTCATTTAGGAGAAATTAGCCATTAACACCCTCATCTTCTCGGGTGTGAACTTTAAATAAGATGTTCTGGCTCAAGTGAGTAGAGGAAGCTGTTTTGCTGTGACTGGGAAGAGAATAATTGTGTAGGATGTTTGCATCTGTTAAATAGCAGCTCTGGGACCTGGTTTCATGCAAGTGAGACAGAGCAATGGGGGGATGCCTGGAGGAGACTAGCTGAATGCAGCTGCCTTCATATGGGCTGATGGAGCCACAGTTTGGGCAGCCTGTATGCTATTTCTAATTCATGCTATGTGGATTGTCTGGACTGCCACTTGAGTCTCTAAGCACCATGACAGTGGAGTCTGCAGCAATAGGGAAGATGAAGGATTGTCAATGTTCTGCTCATTAAGCCAATCCTACAGTGCACACCTCATTTGTTGGTCTTATCTCTGTACAGAAACTTCTCTACATAGTACAAACTTTGCACCAATGCCTCTCACACTTTAATGCACAAACAGATACCCCGGGAATCTTATTAAAATGCAGATTCAACTCATTCTCTCTGCTATGCCAACAGTTGGTGTTAGCCATTGTGGTATTGTATATTCTGGTCTTAGCTGCCATGGTATATCTGTGCTTTGGTCTCAGATGTTTTGTGCTGTTAAATGCAAGCATCATGGACTATTACTCAATCATCAAGCAGATTGTGATAGGAATGAAAGGGAATACATACTGGTTACTCTCTGCTTGTCCCCTATTGTCCAACTCATCAGACCCACCATCTGCCTTTCTATCCCAGTTCTGGGCCCCAGAAGGCTGACCCCTATAGATGGGACCCCCTGGGTCTCCTTTCCAGCCAGGTTGCAGTCAAGTTCTGTTAATGGAAGGCAACTGCAGGTGACTGAAAGATGAAAGAAAAAATAGATCAGTGTATTTCCACTTTACTTCATTTATTATTATTATTATTTTTTTTTGGCAGTTGTTATGTTCCTCTATGGTCCCAGCTCTAACTGGTCTCTGATAACATTATGATCACCCCTTACACTTTCATCAAGCCTAGTAATAGTTTTCCACCTCTCTAGTCTCTAGAAACCACAAATCCCCTCATTTGTTTTCCTAATCTCTTAAACCAACTAACTTCATTTTTTTCCCTAATTCTGAAATGATTCTTCTAGATACAGAAAAAGGTAGACAAGGCAGAACAAGGGAAAACTATGCACACGTTAGAGGAAAGATCCTCAAGGAAGCAGCCCACAATGCCAAGGAGACAATTGTGTCTACAAGTCCATCAGTAACAGTCAGCAAGACAGGGAATGAATAAGCGACGGAAGAAAAGCTAGGGTTTTCAGGTGTGTGACTAGAGTAGATGCCTATTACCCTAGCATTAATTCCAGTGCCAGTCAGGATGTTGCTAGAGAAGTTAAAGGATATGCAGGGTGAAAGCGCTGGTGTTCAACCTTGTCACTAGCCCCAGACAGATGTGTAAGTTTGAGTGGTGTGGAAACCCTAGTTGCTCAGGGTCTCTGAATGACTTAAGAAGTCTATCATTTTCAATGCTGGGAAAAAGGGTCTGTTTTGGAATGCAAATAGTGCAAGAAGAAGCATACATCTGGTCTTATAGCTTTGAAGGACTTTGGTGGGACGACTTCTCAGTATAACAAGTTTAAGCCCTTCCCAGGTACTTCAGAGCTGAGAACAGAGAAACCCGCACATAACCCTTTCGCTCTGCCTTTTCACTTAAGGTTAGGGTACAGGGGCCTGGAATAAAGTGCTCTTAGTTGGCCTCTCCAAGGCAATTTTAATAAAGGGTTTTACCCTAATGTGCTAATAGTAAAGTGCTAACACATGACACCTCCAGCAACTATTTGCATTTAATGGGACATAATGCTCTGCCTAAGAATCATGTTTTAGGGGGGTGGGAGTGGTGGTACTTTTTTTTTTCATTTTGCTCCAGATTGAGACCCTACTTGGCTTCCAAATGAGGCCGGCTGCTGGACTTTTAAAGAAAGTTCCATAATTAAACATATTCACATCTGAAAGCTCAATGGCACACAGACTGGGAAGAAAGAGAGCCTTCAGTCACATTTCATTTAAAAATGGCTATTCTGTTTCCGGAGGGAAGGAACAAATGGGGAAATCACTGCGTGAGTATAGGGGGCAGGGGAGGCACGTGCCCACAAACAAGGCACAGACCATCTGGTCCCATTAGCTGCTGTACCCTCTGAACTACACCCAGTGGACTGAGTCACAGCTGCCTTGGCTGATGTGTGAGCTTCTCCCGGCCTCTCCAATCTCTGATGCCCAAGGCTTTCTGTGTGACCTCGGAGGCAGCATTAACAAGAAGCCTTCATTAATTTACTCCCATCTGCTCTGTGCCCCTCCAACTGAGAACGTGGAGAATGGGACATGAGGTGGGATCTCTGCTTGGTGGACATCCTTGTTGACAAAAGGAGAGGCCCTGGTAGCCTCCATCCTGTGTGGTGGTAGGGTGTGTAGTAGGGAGAAAAGGCAGGCAGTGTAAAAACCTAGCTACTCAGAGTGTGCTTTTGGAGCAGCAGCAATGGGCATTACCTGGGAGTGTGTTGGAAATGCAGACTCCCAGGCCCCACCCTGAATCTACCAAATCAGAATCTGCATTTGAACAAGGTCCCCAGGTGATTCCGGTGCACACAGAAAATTTGAGAAACTAGTGCATAGCAGCAGTTTTATACTGGGAGTGATTTTGCCCCCCACAGGGGATATTTGTCAATGTTTGGAGACATTTTTGCTTGTTGCAACTGGAGTATGGAGTGGATGATGCCTTGGTTAAAGGTCAGAGATATTGATAAACATCTGACAATGCACAAGAACATGCCTCCCCACCCACACCCCACACAAAGATGTATCCAGTCCCAAATTCCATAATACTGAAGTCAAGAAATCCTTGGAGCAGAGGGTACTCTTAGAAAAGAAAGAGGGTACTCTTAGAAAAGAAAGACTATATTGAGATCTGTTCCCTTTCCCTGTCTTACTTGCAGTTCACCTGAAATTATTATTTAAACATGAATTTATACAACATGCCTAGGATAGCTCTGGAAACAGATGTCTTCTTCCAGTGTTTAGTCCCAGAAGGCAGGAACGATGTCTTCCATTTCACAGCAACATTAAAATCTAAATTATGAACAGATAAATTATATTTCTCATTCCTCAAAGCATCTCTCTTTTCTTCTTGTTTAACATGGTACTCTCTGAGTATACCCAGGATGAGGTGAGGCCCCCTATGTCTGTTGGCAGACCTGTTACCAGGGTTTTCCTGGAGCTGGAAGTAGACAGCATTAGGCTAAGTTTATGCATCACTCCAACCCAAGCTCTTGCCTTACTTGTTGATTGTGGGGACCAATAATAGCCATGAAACCAGTTTTTTAGTCACAGCTGCTGAGAAACCTTTTTAGGGTCAGCTTATGAAAGAATCAACCAAGAACTGTATCAGATATCTAATCAAACATCAAGTCATGTTGTTTCTTCCTCTTTACATTGCAATTCTATCCCCTTTTCCCTAAGTCCACTGTCCATCATTCCTCACTAGACCATTAAAACATTCTGCCTATTATTTTTCTGCCTTTGGTCTTAGCTTTCACCTTATATAATAATTGAAGAGTGACCAAAGCAATTTTTCTAGCATATAAATCTGGTCATGCCGTTTCCTCACTCAAAATTCCTTACTAGTATCCCACTGGCCAAAGGATACATTCTAAACTCCTTAGCACAACATAAAATATTATCCTGCCTTTATCTCCCATCATGCCTACCTTTGAATATCCTCATTCAAGTCATGTATAGCCTTCTGAAAATTATTATCATGAGTGTCTCCACATATTTTTACAGGCTTTTCCTTTTTCCTTGGTGCCAAGTACTCAGAGAGCCTACCTAGTAAAATTCTACTTATTTTTCAAGTTTCAGCTGAAGCATTACCTCAGCTGTGTTGCCTAGCCTGATCTTCCCAATAAATATGATTCTGCTGCTTCTATCATGTCTTCATGATCAAGATATGAAGTGATCAAACTCCACTACAATTGTGTTGTCCGCACATCTCTATTTCTGTTAATGCTCTGAAATTCATGAGGACAAGACCCAAGTTTACTCTTTTTTGTATCTCCATCCCCTGGTATAGGCCCTAATACATATTTGTAACTCAGGGGATACTTGTTGAATGAAGAAAGCATTTTAGGAGGATAGAAATGGCAATGTCATATAAAAGAGGGGGACCAAAGAGGTGTATCCTGTGGTTACAGAACAAAGCCATACCCAAGAACTACATTCTACAAGGTATCAGCGATGACCCATGAGTTTTTGAACCTGGAACATGGTGCTTTTGGAGTGGGCAGGGTGGCAGAAAACAGGTAAGTCGGAAAGAGACATAGGTTTAAAGTGAAAGATAATTTTAAGTATTTGGTGGGACATTTGTACAGAGATATTCATCAAGAAGTTGGAAAGGTAGGGACAGAGCAAGGGCACAAAATGGGAGCTCTAGAAATGGATTTAGGAAGGATCTACCAAAAGGTGAAAGTGAGGTCCATGAGAATAGCAAACATTAATAAAGGAGAGGAGAAAGAACAGTAAACATTAAAGAAAAGAACCTTTGTGGAACATGTGATTTTACATGGTAGAGGAAAGAAAAGGCATCTCATGAAGGAGAGCGATCTATTGAAAAGACAGATATAAAATGGAGATAGTACTCATACTGAGAAATCAAAAAAGGAAAAGATGTGGAACAATATGATGGTTAATATGGGTTGATAACTGAAAATACAAAAGAACTTGTAGATTAAGGAATAAAGAGTTTGGTGATAAGGTAGTCACTGGGTACTCAAAGGCTGGGTAATTTCAGCAACAGAAATGTTATACTAGTGATTTCAAGGAAACTGCAGGATGGGGAAATTAGGGCTGTTGAGCCACAATATACTTTTACAGTTTGAGCTTTTAGCAGTAGAACAGGTCTTGCTCCTGACAATACTCACAGGATAACTGCTGGGGTAGAGTCATTGAAGTTGGGGAGATTGAGTAACCACAAGACCAGAGCACCAACATTTCAAAGATGAGCTTACTGAAAGAACTGGTGTGCCTTATGCACATAGGATTAGAACAGCAGGGTGGGTTGGGGGAGGTTGGAATGGTGGCTCCTGCAGCCACTTTCTCTGCAAGTACAGTGGTCTTTTTTGGGAGGGGAGAGGTCTTTATAAAGAACAATTCTGATAATTTCCCCTCTCTCAACTAGTACCAACTATTTTTGGGGGAAAGAAATTCCACATTTTTCCTTAAACATTGGCATTTGGAAATTTGGATATTTCTCACTCATTTGATCCACACTGCTCATGGTTTTCAAATTCTGATTGCATTCCACTATATCCCTTGTCTTTACCATGCGTAAAGGCACTCAGCTCATGTTCTGAGATTGTGGCAGCCCCCATTCTCCAATCCACCACTTATGTTCATGTCCCTTATGAGTTATACCACTTCTTTCTTGACATGTGGTCTCCAGAACCACATAGAGCTTTCGAGCCGTCAATGAATATTAGTCATAAAAAGAGAGAACATTGTTTTCCATGGTTCTCAGTATGTCGTCCATTACCATGTTGGGGAGCAAAGGAAATGCCAAAGGAAACATTGAGCTAGATAAGCAAAGGATGTTTCTGTAGTCGTTTTTTGGTCCCTCTTGGGTCTTGCAATTCCCCCAAATATCTATCAACACAAGACCTGGTGCAGGGGTCTTTAACCCTGGTTCCATACAACATCTCCATTTCTGGTCATACGGAATCTCCACATGCTTCATTTTTGCCTGCTTCAAATCTATTGATTTGAAACCTTTCATCTGAATAATCACTCTTAAAAAAAACCCAGCTTTTTTTCATTCCTTCCTTCCCATCAGTTATGAGACTTAGCAGATAGAGGAAGCTGACTGACAGGTAAAATACTGCAGACATTTGGAAAGCACTGGAGCTTTGTAAACAAAGCCTTGCCTTTAGCACTGATGTACACATTCCCCCAGGCTGCTCAGCTACAGGACTCACAGCTCAGGGAGTCATGGACTTGCTGGCATTTACAGTTTCCTTCCAAAGTGTTGACCCACAAAATTCATACCAGAAATAACTTCTATTGTTACCATGTAGGTGGGTGACAAAAGCCCAACTCAAAGGACTTCTTGCAAACCAAGCTCAGAAAACAATGTCAAATATCCCTATGCTGGTGTATTTATTCCAAATCCAGCTCTGGAATCTGAGAGAGGTGTTAACCTAAAAGGTCTGAGTCACAAACTGATAAATACTTTCTTGCTGACTGAGTATAAAAGCCACACTATGAGCAAAATAATACTGATGGGTGATCAGGTCAGGCCCTGTTCTGTTGCAGATCCATGATGGGCAGAGACGATGGGGAATTAAACGGTAAATTTATGGAGTGAGACCTCCAGCCAAATTATCATGGCCAGCCAAGGTTTCATACTTCCTTGCCAGTCACCAATAAATCTAGCTGACAGCATGTTTACGCCATGGCATAGAATTAAACCAAAACATCCCAGACCAAACCTGGCCTTTAGCTTATCTTGTTCCCTGGTGTGGAATCCTTTTCTTTACGAATCTCCCAAGCTTGTAGCAGCCAAACGTGTGGTATTCCCCCGCTAGCAAAAGCACAGCCAGACAAGTAGGAGGAGCAAAAGGATAGCCGAGTTTCATGATCACAGTTCTGATATTTGTTTCTATGCTTGTTCAACTCTTTTCATCAGTGTGAAGAATAAAGTCCTCACAAGATAATTACGTGGTTTGAAAATGAGCAATCATGATACAAACATGAAATATATATTCTATTTTACTACTAGAGATCTTGAGTGTTAAAATATACAAATCAGCTAGACTGCTAAATACAGGCTCACAAGAAACTTGCTCTTTTAAAAGGGGGGAAGAAAGAGAAAAGGGAAAAATAGTTGGGTCAGACATTGCTGAATACCAAAAACACAAAAACAACAAAAAAAATTTAACTCATTAATCCAGATTGAGAGTGAAAAAAAATCTGTTGGGATGATACAATTTTTAAAAATTATATGGTTATATAATTAATTAAATTATTACATTAAATAATTATTAGTTATTTTTAATATACAGGGTGACAAGTGCCAATAATGCAACAAGAATTATCAAAAAAATCTTTGAGTCCTGCTTCAACAAGAGGCAAAGACTTGTTTGTAGTTGGTACATTTGTGGTCTATCAGTACATGACTGTTGTTCCATTATTGAGAATCATTATATTCTTTTTTTTTATTCAATATTTTTTATTATGATATTGTAGAGTACAGTTAAGGGTTAGGTATACAAATATGCTTTGTTCAGGCACCCTTGTTGATAAGAGGTGTCTCCCCATCCCCAGACATATATTTACAGACATTAATTCCATCTCCCTACTCCTCCCCACCCCCATAGTTTCCCACCACTGTCAGTCATTTTCTTATGGTAATACGTTGGATGATCAAGGTCTACTATATGAGTGAGAACATGTTCTCAGTTCTTTGTTTTTGTGAGAGGTCACTCAGTATTATAGACTCTAGTTCCATCCAGTTTGCTGCGAAATTCATGATTTTGTTCTTTTTTATGGCTGCGTAGTATTCCATTGTGTATATGTACCACATTTTTAAATCCAGTCCTCTTTTGATGGACAGCATGGTTGCTTCCAGGTTCTTGCTATTGAGAACGATGCTGCGATAAACACAGGTGTGCAGGTATCTTTTTTATAGAGTGATTTGAGTTCTTCAGGGTCTATTCCCAGTAGGGGGATCGTGGGGTCATATGGGAGGTTGATGTTTAGAGCTTTTAGGAATCGCCACACTGCTTTCCACAGA
>CAUYQG010096729.1:0-11467 GCA_963574415.1 Tarsius wallacei
CTTCCCAGATCTTGGCTGTTTTTGCCTTTTCTGTGTGACATCCGGTTTCCCTGGGAACTGGAGCCGTAACACCCACCATCCTTCTGGCTCTTTCCCTGGAGATATCGCCTCCACCTTCTCAGCCTGGGTTCTAGAAAGGGAACCTGACCCGGGGTGTTGAGGTCACCGCCTGGGCACCCTTTGGGGGCAGGAGGCCCTCACGGGAGAGCTTGGCTGATGACCAGGCCTGTCATGTCCCTGACCGCTGATGTCAGTGACCACAGAGGAGGGAGGAAGGCAGTTTTGTTTTTAAGTGTTTAATTTTTGTAAGGCAATTCATAACAAACCCTGAGGACTATCGGTGCATCCTAGCACTTCAAACCCTCTCCTCAGTGGGATGGCCAAGTTAGAAAACAGAGTCAGGGCCGGGCACAGCAACTCATGCCTGTCAGGGGTTCGAGACCAGCCTGGGCAACTTGGCGAGACCTTGTCTGTACAATGAATCAAAAAATTAGCTGGGCATGGTGGTGCATGACGGTGCATGCCTGTAGCTCCAGCTACTTGGAAAGCTGAGGTGGAAGGATCGCCTGAGCCCAGCAGGTCGAGGCTGCAGTGGCCATGAGGAGTGTGCCACTGGACTCCAGCCTGGGCGACAGAGTGTGACTCCAACTCAAAAGAAAAGAAGAGAAAATGGAGTCATGAAATCCCTCAGCTATCCCCTCCCTCTGAAGGCCCATGTGGCCTTGTCACCTCATGCTGCCTCCGGGTCCCTGTCCCTGCTCTCTCCCCCAACATCTGTCATGGCCACAGAGGATCCGCTCCCCACAGTGTCTTGGCCTTTCCGGTCACTGCATTTTGGGGGAAGTTTTCTCCTGGGCAGCTGGAATCAGAGACCCAGCAGGAAGGACCCTCCTTCCTGGGGAGAAGGGTGGGACAGGCGGGCAGGGTGAGGGAGTGTGGGCATCAGGTCTGAATTGCCCCAAGCTCTCCCTGCTGCCATCTGCCCTCAGCCAGAGCTGGGCAGAGATTTCCATCTTCATAAGGATGTGAGAGTCTGTGTCATATTGCCTGCTCCCACCACCGAGGCCATTTCTGTACCCACATCTCCATGACGCTGGGAGAGAAAGGAGGAGGCTTCTGTCTCCCAGAGGCTCTTGTCGCCTACTGCCTGGGTCAGGGTCGTTCTCCTGATGCTGGTGTCACACACGTTCCCTCCACATGGGGAAGCCCTTCAGCTGTTGGGGTCACTGGGCCCCAGAAGGAGAGAGACTTCAAGCATTGGGGACTTTGGGGCTTCAGGGTTTTTTGTTTTGTTTTTGAGTTGGGGTCTCACTCTGTTGCCCAGGCTGGAGTGCAGTGTCATGCTCATGGCCACCACAGCCTTGACTTTTGGGCTCAGGTGATCCTTCTGCCTCAGCCTTCCAAGTAACTGGGACTACAGGCGCTCACCACCACTATGCCCAGCTAATTTTTTGATTTTCTGTAGAGACGAAGTCTCACTATGTGCCCCAGGCTGGTCTCAAACTCCTGGGCTCAGGCAGTCCTCCTGCCTCAGCCTCCCAAAGTGATGAGATTAGAGACATGAGCCACTATGCCCAGCCGTGGGCCTTAAGAGTTTTTGAGTCTGGGTGCCTCCGTGTGGCCCAGTCCCTTTGCTGCCATGTGGCTGCCAGGTGACATGGCGGGGGTTGGGGACGTGGGGGGAGAGGGTGTGAGGAGGCAGTGTGTCCCCCACCCTCTCACTCTTTTCCACGCCCGTCTTGTTCTGTCTCTACCTGGGCCATTCTCTGCTGTGGTTCCTCCTAGGACCTTCCCTTCCAGCTTCTGCATCTCTGTCTTGACTCACACCATGTACAGAATGCAATAAAAACACCTGTTTTTGGTGGTGACTAGGTCTCACTATGTTGCCCAGACTGGTCTCAAACTCCTAGCCTCAAACGATCCTCCTGCCTCAGCCTCCCAAGGTGGTGCCGGCACTATAGCCCCAATTTTATTTTATTTTATTGTTATCATTATTTTTTTGAGTCAGAGTCTCACTCTGTCACCTGGGCTGGAGTGCAGTGGCACACTCACAGCCACTGCAGCCTTGACCTGCTGGGCTCAATAAAAACACTGTATGGGATAATTACAGCCAGACAGGCCAGTGGGCATCTCCATCCGGTCACTTCCTAGCTCTGCAGCTTTGGGCATGTTCCTGAACTTCTGCAAGCCTCGGGTTCCCTGCCTGTGAGCCTGGGGTCTCCATGTCTAAAGTCCCCAAGGCTCGGCTTCCCTCCCTGTGAGCCCAGGGTCTCCGTGTGTAAAGCCTCCATGCCTTGGGTTCCCTCCCTGTGAACCCAGGGTCCCTGTGTGTAAAGTCCCCAAACCTCAGCATCCCCCCCTGTGAGCCCGGGGTCTCCATGTGTAAAGTCCCCAAGCCTTGGCTGCTCTTCCTGTTGAGCCCGGGGTCCCCATGAGTAAAGTCCCCAAGCCTCGGGTTTCCTGCCTGTGAGCTCGCGGTCTCTGTGTGTAAAGATGCCAAACCTCGGGTTCCTCACTTGTAGTGTAAGACAGTTCCAGCACTGCAGAAGTGTTAGGATGGTTGCAGTAGTCCACGCCAAGTGCTCGTCACAACACTGACATTCAGTAAATGCTCAATACTTGCCAATGCCAATGTTCTGGGACGTCAGTACAGGTTATCCAGCTGACTTTTGGAAGTGGTTGTTGGGGAGGTGGGGGCCAGGTGACAGCCTGACAGCCTAGGCGCTGTGGAATAGGTCCAGTGAGGGGTTTTCCAGCTTCCTGGCCCATCCCTTCAATCTGCCAAGGAGCCCTCATGGCCACGCCCACACAGAGTTGGTGGAATTTGCCAAATGTCAGAGTAGGCGTGGACTGGAAACAGTGTGTCATCTAACCGGCTTGTGAGACAGGTGAGGAGATCTGTCCCAAGTGATTGACCTAGGTCATGGGCTCCTGGGTGGCAGGCCTAGGGTGGATACTCTTTCCTGACTTCCCGTGTTCTCCCCAGGACAGCATGCCCCAGGCAGCCTTCAGGTGCAAGCACGCAGTGCCCCAGAGCCATGGGACATACATGGGTTTTTTGGGGGAGTAGCTCAGTCTGTTCCTTGTCCAGGGTGAAGGAGGAAGTGGAAGAGACAGGATTGGCTCGGTCAGCTGCCCGGCATTGTGACATTTTCTCCAACTGTGGAGTGCATGCCTAATAAGTTTAGCCATGAAGTGTTGATTAAGCATCTCATAATCACAGCTCACATGTATTGAGCACCTGCTGTATGCCAGGTACTGTGCTGTGCATATCATGTGCATTGTCTTATGAAGACCCACGTGTCAGGGAGGGAGGGGACATTATTATAAATTTTTTAAGTCATTTAAAATATACATACCGCAGAATTTGCCATCCCAACCCCTTTTAAGCATATCATTCAGTGGAGGAAATACCTTTACAGTGCTGGGAAGCCATTTGCACCGTCCATGTCCAGAACTTTTCATCTTGGGAGACTGGAACTCGATACCTGCTTTGGGATTTGCTGTTGTTGTCAAAGTCTCATTCTGGAGTGTAGTAGCACGATCACGGCTCACTGGAGACTTGACCTCCTGGGCTCAGGCCATCCTCCTGCTTCAGCCTTCCAAGTTGCTGAGACCATAGGCGTATGCACCACGCCTGGCTAATTTTTTTTGTTTATTGTAGAGATGGAGTCTCGCTGTGTTGCCCAGGCTGGTCTGGAACTCCTGGGCTCAGGCAATCCTCTCACCTCGGCCTCCTAAAGTGTTGGGATGACAGGCATGAGCCACCGCGTCCGGCTTGTCTGTGGGATTCTTGAGCACTCTAAGCACGGGGGGAGGAGCTAGCACTGTCCTCATGTTACCATGGAGGAAGCTGAGTGATTGGCCCTAGGAAGCTGGTGTGCGAGGCAAGGCCAAGTGAGGCTCCTGGTCTGCTCCTGTCCTCCCAGCCTCACTGTCTCCTGTCTCTCACCCCACCCGGCACCGCCTGCCCCCTTACCTTTGCGGTCAGTCCTGGATGGGATGCCCTGCCCTCATGGACCTCCCAGCCGGACCAGGGTCTAACACAGCAGCGTCCAGGTGGTTTGACCCTGACCTACACAAAGAAACACATTGGACTGAACATCGTTTGTTACATGTGCTATAGCCCTACTCCACAATACATAAATGCTTCATAAAACAACACTAACTATTTATACACTTAAAATTTTCTATTCTATTCAATTGCATTTTATTTAACAAAATGATGGCTAAGACTGGGCATGGTGGCTCACATCTGTAATCCCAGTGCTTTGGGAGGCCGAGGCAGGAGGATTGCTTGAGGTCAGGAGCTTAAGACTTGCCTGGATAACACAGCGTGACTTTGTCTTTTACCCCCACCCCCCAAATTAAAATGCAAAAGACCCCCAAATGAAGATTGAGACCCACTGAGTTGATTTTGGGCCTCACAAACGAGTTCCAGTCCCCAGTCTGACATATGCCGTTCCACCAGGTGTCTTACTACATGGGCCTCTTCCCAGCTCCCGGTCCATGGACAGGCCTTCGGGAGACCTCAACCCCCCCTTCCTGTGCAACAGTCCTTGGGGTTATCCCAGAAAGGACAGTGCCAAGTGCTTGATGCTGGTTTAGCTCCAAAGTGCTGGGCAGAGGCCAGGCCACTGGGAGGGGGTGGGTGCAGGCCGGCTCTGATGGGGTCTTCCCCATGGGCTCCTGTCTCATAGGCCCTGCCTCCAGGTGCACCCCGCTGTCACCTGAAGGAGTATCTACTGAAGGACAACTGTGCCCCAGAGTCCATTGAGTTCCCCGTCAGTGAGGCTCAGGTCCTGGAGGCCAAGGCCCTCAGTGACAAAGGCTCTGAAGACGGCTCCCAGGTCACTCAAGTCAGTCCCCAGAGGATTGCACTCCGGCTCCGGCCAGGTAGGGTTGGGGCTCGTCTCAGGGAGAGACCTGGGATGGGTGAGGCAGAAGGCTGAGCAGGGCTCCTGGGAGCTCAGGATGGAGATGGGTGGGGAGAGGAGGAAGGCAGGAGGTACGGGTGGGAGAATGGGAGAAAATCAAGGGGTCAGGGCTTGAGTCAGAAGCTCAGAGTGTGGATCTTGACTCTCCCATATAGTAGCCATTTGACCTTGGCTTCACCTTGTTACTTAACCTTTCTGGCATAGCAGATGTGCCAAGCCATGCATGTTTCTTCTTTCCCCCTGACTTGCAGTTCTTTGTTGAGTGTAGATGAGATGTAGGATGAGAAAGCAACGGTAAGCTCCTTTCCCATGCGGGATTGGGGCAGGGGCATGGGGGAAGACAACATGGGCGCCTTCAGAGGAAGGAAAGGTTAGGCCAAAAGACAGGCGTTTTGAAGCAGGGATTTTGACTTTCCAGTTAAACCAACGGGGATTTAAGAGAGATCTCCATGTGCCGGGCAGGGTTAGGTGTGGTGGGATCCAGGGATGGGTAGTCCTCAGTTGCTGTCTTTACAGAATCTAAGGTGTAGCAACAGCCAACACCTCTGTGACTCACAGTGTAGAGGGGCCGAGAGGGTTAGAGGTGGTAGGAAATTTTAGGATGGAAAAGATGAGATTAACCACAGGAGAGTCAAGAGATGAGACATGTAATGGAATTGCAAGGGAGAGGGGGAGGGATAGGGCTTTGATCAAGCATTGACTCAGTCCCAAATGTGACCAAGTCAGTCGTCGTCTTCTTCCTCTTCCTCTTCTTTTTCCTCCTTCTCCTCCCCCTCCTGCCTCCTCATCTTTTCTTCTTCCGTCTCAGAGGGAGAATGTGAGGGAAACTTACCTCCCCTGCCTTCCAGATGACTCGAAGACCTTCTCTGTCCACGTGCGGCAGGTGGAGGACTACCCTGTGGACATCTACTACCTGATGGACCTGTCCTACTCCATGACGGACGACCTGTGGAGCATCCAGAACCTGGGCACCCAGCTAGCCGTGCAGATGTGCAGACTCACCAGCAACCTGTGCGTTGGCTTCGTGGCCTGTGTCACCCTACATCTACATCTTGCCGCCAGAGGCCCTTCGGAACCCCTGCTATGAGTGAGTACCTCCCCTGGAAGCTGGGATGGCACCCCTCCCCTCCAACCCTGGCAGGCAGGGCCGGGTGCTGGCTCCTGTTTCTGGCTTAGGGTGGCTGTGTTGGCTGCCTCTGGTCGGACCCCGGCTTCTTCCTACCTGGATCTCCCTGTTTGGAGAATGGACCAGCCTGCTCATCTGGAGGATTGTGTCAGTCGAGTCCAAGACTGTTTGGAGACCTCGGAGGAAGGTTTATCAGCTTCTTGGTCTCGGACACAAAAACAGAGGAGGCAAGGAAGGATGATGGGAGGGAAAGGGGTTCGGATGTAGTTTTTGTAGGTTGGGTTCAGAGAGCCTTTGAAGGCCTGGTCGACGCATGCATAAACAGAAGAATTACGGTTTTGGAAGGATTGATTCCATTGTTGTTGTCACTGTGTCCTCACTATCAAGGCAGTGCATCCTGCAGGGTTAAGATTCAAGATATTTAGTTCTGGAGGAAGAGAAGAGGGTGGAAATGACACTTATTGAACCCTCTAATGGTCTGTAAATTGGTAATGTGTGCCTCTGGTTGACACTTTGGCTTACAGCTGAATGGCTTATTTATTTGGCTGGTGGAGACTATGCAAATCCATGTATTGTAACATTTTAAAATTATGGTTGCTGAACCTGTCAAGGAGCAAGTTTAGTTTTTCATTTTCAAAGTTATGTGATATGGCTTTTAACTTTCTGCCTGGGTTGTAAGTTTCCTCAGTAACAATATCAGCTATCAATTAAATATCCTGGCCGATGGCAGAAATGCTCCTGTCTGGCATCTCTCTCTCTCTCTCTCTCTCTCTCTCTCGGAAGGTTCTCCCTCTGTCACCCAGGCTGGAGGGCAGTGGTGCAATCATAACTTACTGCAGCCTCAACTTTCTGGGCTCAAGTGATCCTCCTGCCTCAGCCTCCTGGGTAACTGGGTCTATAGGCATGCCCGGCTAATTTTTTAATTTTTTTTGTAGAGACAAGGCCTCACTCTGTTGCCCAGGCTGGTCTTGAACTCCTGGGCTCAAGTGATTTTCCTGTCTCAGCTTCCCAAAGTGCTGGGCTGACAGGCATGAGCACTGCACCTGGCCTATCAATTTATTGATAATTCAGGGACCTTAACTTATTGATGGATTTTTGCTTTATTGTTACTTTAGAGAAGTGTTAAGTATAAGGTGATAGTAATCCCGACTCAATTCCCCATTTTCAGAAGTTAGGTTCAGAAAGACTTGCCAAAGATCCCATGACTAGTAAAAGGGGGAACTGGGATTTGAACCCTGGGCAGTCTGGTTTCATGCTTCACTCTGTTGCCCAGGCTGAAGTACCGTGGCACGATCACGGTTCACCGCAGCCTCGACTTCCTGGGCTCAGGCGATCCTTCTGCCTCAGCCTCCTGAATAGCTTGGACTACAGGTGCATGCCCCACCATGCCTGGCTAATTTGCACAAGTTTTTTTTTGACACAAGTTCTCGCTATGTTGCCCAGGCTGGTCTCGAGATCCTGGGCTCCAGCGATCCTCCCTCCTCAGCCTCATGAGTCGTTGGACTATATGCATGCACCACCATGCCTGGCTAATTTTTAATTTTTATTTTTTTGGAGAGACGAGGTCTTACTTTGCTTCCCAGGCTGGTCTCGAATCCTTGGGCTCAAGCGATCCTCCCAAAGTGCTGGGATGACAGGCGTGTGCTCCTGTGCCAGCCAGCTTACTCTCTCACCCTCTAGGCTGGCTGGAGGCGTGGGTGGTGGATGCCTCAGGTATCCTGAGGGGCTGGAGTCTGAACTGTCGGGGTGACTGTGGCTGTCTGGAGCTGGCCTGGGCACACCACGGCCTGCATGCGCCCCTAGCCCTTCCCACCCAGACCCCACACTGCCTGTGCCGGGGGGCATCTGCCTGAATCGTCTCATCTCCCAACCCCTTCCCAGCATGAAGACTACCTGTTTGCCCATGTTTGGCTACAAACACATGCTGACGCTCACCTACCAGGTGACCCACCTCAATGAGGAGGTTAAGAGGCAGAGCATGTTACGGAACTGAGACGCCCCAGAGGGTGGTTTTGATGCCATCATGCAGGCCACAGTCTGTGACGTGAGTCTGGAGGGCAGGGAGCTGGCACCGATCAAGATGCAGGAGGGAGTGGCTCGACCCTGGGGCTTTCTGGTGTAAGAGCCAGGGGCTAAGCAGAGCTTGCGTGGTGTGGTGACAGATGGCTTCTGACATGCGGCATCTGCCCGTGTCTGCTCCCTGGGGGTCACGGCTGACATGTCCTTGGGCCTCCGTGGTCCCAGATGCTTGCTGGGGAGAGCAGCTCCCCACCTTCTCTGGAATTGCCTGAGCTTGGAGGCTGGGGGAACGTAGCCTCAGCAGAGCAGGCAGATGTTCAGGTGCATTTCTTCCAGTTCAGTCTGTCGTGATTTCTAGGCAGTCACTGGAAGAACTGTGTCTGGGGCTGGTGAAGGCATCACTCAGCTGCTTCACAAATCAGAGGCTGTTTTCCTGGAGGAGCAGACACCTCTGAGCTGGAAGGCTGTGGTCTGGGCTTCTCCATGGCGGCTTGTCCGGCCCCTCCTCCAGGGAGCCCTCGGGTCTTTGTTCTCCACCAATGACACGGCTGAACCTGCACTGTCTCTTCTGACTTTTTCTTTCTTCTGACAGGAAAAGATCGACTGGAGAAACAATGCCTCCCACCTGCTGGTGTTCACCACCGATGCCAAGACTCACATAGCTCTGGATGAGAGACTGGCAGGCATCGTGCGGCCCAACAATGGCTGGTGCCACGTGGGCCGTGACAACCATTACGCGGCCTCCACCACCATGGTGAGCTTTCTGGCGTCACCTGTGGCCACAGATCCCCATGGCCAGGGCTGCCCCAGCGCAGGCGGAGTCTTGGTGTGAACGTCCACGTGGCCGCCTTTCCTCTGGGGAGAGTGCAGCATGGGGTTTCTACCTGCCCCTGTGCCCTGCCAACTGGACACCCCTCTCTGGGGCACAGCCTGCACAACCATGAGAGCTGGCCCAGATGGCGGTCAGCGCTGTCACTGTCTTCACTGCCACCACCTGCAGTAGCAGCGGTGTGGCATCCAGGATGGGCAGGTCCAGCTGGGGAGCAGGCCTTCCTCCCCACCTGGGTCAGCCCCTTCTTGGAATACCGTGCTCACGCATGGTTATTGAAAGAAGACAGAAAACAAGAGAAAATAATTCAAAAGCACGGAGAGCAGGTCCTGGGGGAATGATGAAAGGACTTGGAGTCACTTAGTGCAGAAGAAAGAAAGCTCAGGGGGATTTAGCGGAGGTGTGAGACGGCTCATGAGTTAGTTTAAATGGCTGCAGACGCTTAAGTGAGAGAGGAGTTCAAACGGAAACAGGGCCTGGGTGTGGTGGCTCACGCCTGTCGTCCTAGCACTTTAGGAGGCCAAGGTGGGAGGATTGCTCAGTCTAAGGAGTTCCTGACCCACCTCAGCAACATAGTGAGATCTTATTTCTAAAAAAATTGAAAAAATTAGCTGGGCATGGTGGCACGTTGCCTGTAGTCCCAGCTACTCTGGAGGCTGAGATGGCAAGATTGCCTGAGCTGTGATCGTGCCCCTGCACTCCAGCCTGGGTGACAGAGAGAGACCCTGACTCACCTCACATAGGTGGCTTCAAGGTACATCTGTGCAAAGGCAGGAGACTGGGCTGGAGGTCTCATGAGCTTCCCGGGAGGTCTAGTTCTCCACGGACATGTCTGCAATTCGCCACCAACCCCGTTTCCTGGAGCACCTTGGTGTCAGCTGTGCCCAAGTTGAGTGCCACCAGGTGGTAGGCGAGTGGAGATGGGAGAAAGAGTGGGCCAGGGCAGTGCAGAGAGGAAGAGGGAGAGAGGCAGGTGCTGGACTGAGGCCGAGCGGTGGAGGATCACCCGGGCCAGGCCGAGGAGGCCCACCCGGTGCCTGGCTGTGGAGGCTGCCCTGTGGCGTTAATGTGTTGGATTCCAGTGGGAAGAAAGAGGCGCTTGGTATTGGCACCAGCGGTCTGTGCGTCTGTGCCCATCCCTGGAGCTCACAGCTCGACTGAATGCTGCTCACGCTTCCTGCTGCGTGTCTCCATGGGCTGGAAAGGTTTCGGTGCCACCACTTCCTGGCCACAGCCCAGACCAACCAAGTTCTGAGGCCCCAAATCTCAGGATGTGTGTGATATGTCAGTAACCTCCGCGTTCTCTTTGTCCAGGATTATCCGTCTTTGGGGCTGATGACCGAGAAGCTATCCCAGAAAAACATCAACTTGATCTCCGCAGCGACTGAAAACGTCATCAATCTCCATCAGGTGGCTGTGCCTTTGGGTATCCCCAAGCGGGGCCTGTGATGGGGGGCCTGGGTGGCTCCTCTATGGCGAGCCTAGCCTGAGGAGCCAGTCTGGGCCAGCCTTGGCTGTAGTCCCTAGCCAGGAAAGACCCTCCTTTGACCCACTTCCCAGAGCTAAAGACTTCGCCCTGGGCCTTTCTCCCCCATCCTCAAGCCCACCGGAAGCTGTGCTGTGTGTGGATGTCTGTAGTGGTTGGGGAGGTCCTTCAGCAGCCTGAGGGGTGTGAGCCATTTCTTATACTTTGGCCTGGAGTGGAAAGGCTGCCGGCTGTATTCCTGGCAGTGTCAGGGGGCACACCCCACACCTCCCCCCATCTCCATTTCGGGCTACCAGATGCGAGGAGAGCTTTTGCAGACCATGGCTTCTGTCAGTCAGCTCTGGGCATCTGTACTTCCTTTCTAGAATTACAGCGAGCTCATCCCAGGGACCACAGTGGGGGTTCTGTCTGCCGATTCCAGCAACATCCTCCAGCTCATTGTAGATGCCTATAGGGTGAGTGTCTCATGGAGGGGCTTGCAGGGCATCCACATCCTTGGGCTTATACAGCCAGGCTCAGCTCTGGGAGGTCAGTTCTTGAGATGAGCTCCCGGAGGCTGGGCTGTGGCCAGCCTGGAAGGCCTCCAGCCCTCTGAGAAGGAAGTGGCCCCGAAGGGAGTGCCAGGGAGCAGCGAGACCAGGACTGGGGACTTAGAGGAGTAGAAGGGAAGAGAGGGGTGATTAGACGCAGGAGGCGCTGGGCCCCCTGAAGTTGCGGGGCAGAGTGAGGGTCTGGGCCCCACCACCAGAGAGGAGAGGGCTGAGCCATGTCAAAGGGTAGTGTGAGTAAACACTAGGCAGGAAGTGCCGCTATCTGGGCTGGGCGTGGGGGCTCACACCTGTAACCCCAGCACTTTGGGAGGTTGAGGTGGGAGGATTGTTTGAGGCCAGGAGTTCGAAACCAGCCTGGGCAACACAGTGAGACCTTGTCTCTTCAAAAAATGAAAAAATTAGTCAGGCGGATGACATGCATCTGTAGTCACAGCGACTCAGGAGCCTGAGGCAAATGGATCGCCTGAGCCCAGGAGGTCGAGGCTGCAGTGAGCTGGATCGTGCCACTGCACTCCAGCC
>CAUYQG010096734.1:0-10281 GCA_963574415.1 Tarsius wallacei
CCTGTCCTGGAAGCTGGACAAAGACATTTCCACAATAGGAGGGATTCCAAATCCTGTACCATGCCGACCCTGGGATTCCCCAGATGGAAAATGTTTAGATACAGGGAATCCGCTGGGCTCGGTGGCTCAGCCTGTAATCCCGCGCTTTGAGAGGCTGAGGTGAGTGGATTGCCTGAGCCCGCGGGTTCGAGACCCGCCTGGGCAACTTGGCGAGACCTCATCTCTACAATAAATCAAAAATTAGCCAGGCATGGTAGCGCGCCTCTATAGTTCCAGATATTTGTTAGGCTGTGGCGTATGTTTGTTGGGTGCCTAGGGGGTGGTGGCTGTGTTGGCCGGGTGGGGTTAATGAATTCCACTCTGGGCTACATTGTTAGCCTCCAACAAAAAAAAAAAAAAAAAAAAAAAGCCTATAAAATGTAAACAGTGCAAACATTATATATTCTAGTTCACAGTTCCTAAATTTTCAAGCTTTGAGCAGGGGTGAAGTAACAATAAGGGTCTTTTTCTAAGACATCAAAGACATCACATTTATAGTATTTTAAAGTCATAAAATTGTGTAAAGTATAAGGTGTTGGTTACACTAAACTTATTAGAACTCTTGCTCCATCATGAGATGGTGCAGGAAAGAGGTGGGGTGAAGTGATAGGCAAGGATGTTTGATCACAATCAATTAGCCTGAGATTGTGGAATCATGGTTGGGGATTGGTTTTTTCTGGAGCCAGGAGCTCACCAAGTCAAAGTCTATTGGGGAAACTGAGGTCCAGACCAGAAGACCTTTGGACTATAGTCAGGCAGCAGCCAGAATTTCAAGGGAATAGTTTAGGGCTAAGGAGATAGATTAAGAGCAAGAACAGCTTGGGAATGGAGGTGTGCCTCCCTCTGTGAAGGTTGATAGGTCATTTTATGGGCCAGCACATGGATGCCATATGACTGTGTCACACTGGCATAAAGGGTTAGAAAAAGGGTAGACAAGCCGGGCTCGGTGGCTCAGCCTGTAATCCTGCGCTTTGGGAGGCTGAGGTGAGTGGATTGCCTGAGCCCGCGGGTTCGAGACCCACCTGGGCAACTTGGTGAGACCTCATCTCTACAATAAATCAAAAAAAAATCAGCCGGGCATCGTAGCACGTGCCTGTAATTCCGGCTACTCGGAAGGCTGAGGCGGAAGGATCGCCGGAGCCGACTGGGTTGAGGCTGCAGTGGCCAGAAGCGGCCACTACACTCCAGTCTGGGCGACAGAGTGAGACTCCAACGCAAAAAAGAAAAAGAAAAAGAAAAAGGGTAGATAAAACAATATGCAGCAATAAATCCACATAAATGACTTGCCTGTCCATTCTACAAGATAATACAGATGGTCAAACAAATGAAGCTGATTTTTCTTTTTTACTCTCAATTTAATTTTGATATCTTCACCCAAAGTGAGAGTTACTTACAATATTGCTTTAACTCATACTATTTAACTCAATATTGCATTTCACTCCCAAACAGATGGGCCCTTAGAAATCTAAAATTTCTAAACACACTGCCCTGTATTGAAGACAGTGTGTCTCTCTCAAGGTGGCCGTGAGTCCTCTTGTGGGTTTTCACATGACCAGATGCCCACCTTAGATTGCTGGAGAGCCCTACTATGTGGCCTTTCTCATCTCCAAAATGATGTTTTCTATACTTTCTCCTACTTCTTTGGGTTATTTTTGTCCTCTTCCTCTTCTCCACTCATCTTCATCTTCCTTCCTCTTCCTCTTCTTCTTTTTATATTTTTTCTTCTAAAGTTTATGATGTGAATGACATAAATGATCCAGCTTCATTTTTGACAAATGTTTTGCCAATGGTTGCGACATATTTCACTGAATTAGCTATCCCTAAACTACCAATTTTAAAAATCCTTCTTTATCACATATAAAACTCATATACACAGGGCCCATTTTTGGACATTTTACACTGCTTTATTCATCTTTGTCTGTCTATACCTGAACCTTGCACAGTATTTTAATAATTATAGCTTTATAATACATTTTTTCAGTAGCAAAAATCCTCCCTAATTACTATTCTTTTTTTCTTAAAAGTAATTGTGCTTATATTTCTACTTTTATAAGAGATTTACTTAGAAATGAGTACTGCTTTTTAAAATCAATTTGGCTAGTAATGTAATGAATTCCTAATACTGAACTATTCTTGCATTTTTGGCATAATTTTATTTGGTCATAATATTGTTAGAATCAATTTGATAATGTTTTTAGAATGTTTGCATCTATATTCAGAAATGATATTGGCCAGTAGTTGTCTTTTCCTACTCAGAAAATATAATTTCTGAGAAAAATCATAACCACAATTTGCAAAGTTGAGCTCATTATATCCTCTGATTTCTAAACTCTGTGAGGTTAAATAGTTCTAATGAGAAAAGATGAGCCAAAAAGCCAACAAATTTAGGTAATCTGCTAAATGGTTGGTCAACAACAGTGTGACAACTTAATCATTATGGAATATAATTATAAATGTAGAAGACTTTACCTTCTTTCCTCAGTTCCTTTGCCCTTTAAGCTTCTTTCTTGTCCCCAGCTCTCTGAGGAGAGAAAGAATGAAAACTGCCCAGGCAGATTCTGAAGAAACAGTCATCAGAGGCAAGAACTCTCTACCTCCTACTCTACTTTCCAGAGCACTTTGCCCAGTAGAAAGATGTCACTGGACAGAAGCCCACATGAAAAGCTGCACATGACTAAGGGATCAAGATGGTGGGGACAAAAATGCATGGATGAGAGATCTGTGCAAGTATAAGTGTGAGAAAACCCAGGAGATTCGAATACTAAAAAGAGACACAATGAGGGATTTTAAAAAGAGTTTCCTTAGACCATGCCCTTAATATTTCCAAAACATTAGAAAAGCATGAGTCAAGATTGAAAGTTTTGTCCTTAAGTATGATCTGTCCCTGGGATGGAATTAAGGGCATTTTGAAACTTCAGGTGATGTTTCGATAGCATCACCTTAGTCAACCCATTCCCCTTTTTATGTCTGCATCTATGACTGTGATGGGGTGCTCATATATTATTCAATTTTTAGAAGATTTAATGTACCTAGCACAGAGCTGTACTTACCTCATTGCCAAAGGATGCTCCTAACTGTACTCAGCAAACCCCTGAAGACGATACACCTGCTATCCTCTGGGGGCTAGGAGGAGCATGTCCTTGCTGCCTCTGATCTAAGCTGATGCATCATAATAACCAAGAAGCAGGCAGGAGTTTGTCAGGTTTATTCCAAGTAAACACCTTAATGACCTCCCCAAATGGCAGGGGGCTGCTCATAATAGGCACATACATATGTAAAACAGCAAAAAAGAAGGTGCCAAAATTTTTCTGCCACCTGTACTTTCCTCTCCTGATTCCACCACCTGGGGAGAGAGGGATGATGAGCTGCTGGAAATGCAGAAGGTGCAGTAACCTTGAAAAGCTGGAAGCTGAGGGAGCAGTGAGCTAGAGAGTGAGAAGCCAGAGCACAGGAGGTTGGTCTGAAAGTCTTTTCAGTCCACATTCCCTATTAGGTAACTTTCATCCTCTTTTGTTATTGCATAGGACTACAAACTTATAGAATTATACAGCTTGTGCCCCTTATAACCACATAACCATTTCTTCCCAGAGCTTTAGTCATATCTCTGGACAAGTTCACCAACAGCACTCTCCAGACCATTTCATGGCAATAAACTAAACATCCAGAGTGTTAACACTCCTCACCTCACTGTGACTTCCTGAACCATATGGGAAAAAAGCTTTTATTTGCAAGTTATTGTTCAACTATACAAGTGAAAACTCTGCTTCTCAGCTCCTCAGAGTATGCAGACACAAAAGGCAGAAATCAAAACCCTCACTTGGTATGCCTCTGGAAGCCCATTGGTAGGATAACATCCTTGAAATTTCTACCTTCCTTGACATGGTCAACTTCTCTTTCTACTCAACCCCTCATAGTGATTTTGTTTTAATGGTCGAGGGAAAAATATGGATCTCAATCATCTTGGCTGGCTAGGCTTTCCAAACTATTTGATCAAAAGTTATTTAATTATACTCCACCTATATGAAAACTGCCTCATTTATAATAGAACTATATATTTCATGTGGTGATTTCACATACATGATTTCTTTTGGGCTTCCGGGCCCATGGCTGCAGATCTGTTACACACTTCAAAACTGAGGCCCATAGTTTAGAAATTTGCTCAAAATTGTTATCAGACCCATAACTGGAACCTGAGCCTTCTAAGTGCAGAATAGCACTCTTTCATCTCGTTGTGTCTTCAAGTCTTTCAACCTTACTATAACAAGTCGGTCAATGTATCATATATGTGGGCACACATCTGTGCACATATACACATGTGCCTACCAGGATCTATATCAATGTCCCTTCTTCTATCCCTAATACTAGTCATTTGTCTTCTCACTTATTTTCTTGACCAGTCAGGCTAAAGATATGTTTCTTATAGCAGGTTGCGGTCAGGAGTGTTCAAAATCCACTACTCAGCTTTTACTCTGAGTAACTAAAGAAATTCTGGAATAAAGGTAAGTTATTGAGAAATTATATTGCTGTCATGCTTTAATTGTGGGTGGGGGAGAGGTGTTGTGAACTCATCAGTCAAAAGAATTCAAGCTATTCTTCACTCTCCCTCTAAAGAGGCAGCCAGCTGGGCTCTATATCCTTGAGGGCTGGTTTTTGTTACCCTAAGGGAAGTGTTAACAGGACAAAGCTTTAGGAACGATTGAGCAAGAGAAGGACAGGCTGGACACTAATGCAACAAGAGGAAAAGGGACTTGTTCTTTCCCTGAGGGTTGGAGTTCCAGAACCTGGTAAGTCATGTGAGTGTTTTCGGAAGTAAGGGCTAAGAGGAGAAAGTATGGGGAGTTACATGGCATCACCATGGTCAAGCCTGCAGTCAGTGGGGAGGGTACCTGCAAGCATCACCACAGACAAGTGTAGAAACAGAATCTGACAGACATGGAATACCAGGTCTCAACCAGGATTTCTATGAGCAGATGGAGGAATACGGGCAATCGACCACCATGGACTTAAGACCAGATTCTTCCTCTGTTGCCCAAGAAATACATAACAGTTGAGGTCCTCGCATAATTCAGTAGAGAGGAGAGAACTCTAATAATAATTAATTCTAGAGTTTTCCTCAACCATAGTTAGTGAAGTTAAGAACCAAGTTGGATTTCATTTTCAAAAATAAAAATAAAATATGATGTTCCTTATACTTTGTCTTAGTCTGTCTTCTGCTGCTATAATAAGATACCAAAGACTGGGTAATTTATAATGAACAGAAATGGATTTGGCTCATGGTTCTGGAGGCTGGAAAGTCCAAAGGCATGGTGCTGACATCTGGCCAGAGCCTAAGTGCTGCATCATAATATGATGAAAGGCAAGCAAGCAAGACAGAAAGGTAATGGGGGTCAAATATCAAGTTTTTATCAGGGGTCAACTCCTGTGATAACTAACCTACTTCCAAAATAATAGCATTAATCCATTCATGAGGGCAGAGCCCTCATGACCCAAACAACCTCCTAATTACCATCACAATGGCAATTAAATTTCATCATGAGTTTTGGAGAAGACATTCAAGCCATAACATACCTCTAGGTCATAAAGCATTTTGCTGTTGCTCTATGTCCTTTGTGAACAATGACAATAATGGCCAACTTGTGGCTGCACCCAAAACTCCTCTGGAAGACCTCCTTCAGGAAGGGGCAGTACTGAGTACCAAATGTCAAGTCAGACAATGTGTGAGTGTCCAAGGCATGGGGAGTTGAGGTGCTCAAAGGTACCAGCGTCAATGGCAAGCTGGAAGTGAGTTTTCATTTTCTCTTTTCTCCCTCCCCTACTAAAATCTCTGCCTTTTACACTGATTATGGATATCCTTGAATATCCTCTGTTTATGCTAAAATTCCAAGTCTACAAAAAACTCAAGAGGATTCTGAGAAAACTGAAAGCAAGGAAGGGAGATTACAAACACTCCAACAACTAAGCCAAAACTGCCAGCTGGAAACACACAAAATGACATTGAAAAACCCCAGGTTAAGCCAAGGTCTTAAATACAACTCCAGGCTTGCCTTACTTCAGGCTCCTGCAGGCAGCTGCCAGAAGGGTCTCAGAAAAAGAACAGCTTACTGGGAAATGCCCCAGTTACCATATAAGCTTAAAACTAAATTACAACAATGAGGCTGGTAAACTTTCCAAACACTGAAAGCTTCAGGTGTTTCAACAACTCAAAACATGGTAAGATAAAATAATTAAGAAGCACACTGTTCTCTGGCAGTTGCTGTGTACGCCTGCTGATAACATTCCTCAAGACCCTGTACCCACACTCATAGGTAACCTTATTAGATGCAGAATTGGAACTACTGGGGCAGACACCTGGGACTGAGAAATGTGGACGCATGAAAAAGTTTACCTTTGCTAACTTGAGGAGTGAAATGGGAATGTTTTATTTTCTTAGAACCCTGCTGGTCACTGGAAAACTATTCCTGCATATTAGAGAATTCTGAATGAACTTGTGAATCACAGCACTCTAATCCCAACCTGGTTATATATGTATTCAATTCTGGTTATATATGTATTCATTTAATTCTCACTGCCATCATATAAAAGTAGGCACTATATCTTCCTTAAGTAAATAGAAAACTGTGACAGAGAAAAATAAGATAACTTACCCAAGGAGACATGACAGAGCCAGGATTTGAACCCAGGCTGTTTGGCTCCAGACTCCAAATATTTAACCACTATATGACATCACAGTAATCACTCATAAATATACAGACAGCAGGACAAAAGGCAATGTACTAAGCTGGTTCACAAACAGGGGTGTCTGGCTAGCTAACTGGAAAAATAAATTAGTAGTAGAGGATCTATAAAAAACTGATGCATTACAGAGTTTGGAACACTGAGTTTGAATAACTTAGAGGAGAAATATATCTGTGACAGTAATCTAATGATGGAAGCAGAAAACAATTTTAGATAACCATTTGTCATTCCCAATGTATAGTACAGGAAGGTATAGCCTCTATGAAATAGGAGAGTGAAGTGATAGGTAAAGACTACACTAAAATTTCAAAATTGCACAAGAAAAGAAAGGTGCTAAATGAGAGAAGGAAGTCTTACAAGAAAATAAAAATATATAGTGATTACATTCAAATTAGAAGCAGTAAAACACAAAATTATCCTTGAAGAAAATTAAGGCAATATGATGGCTAGTTTTAAGTGTCATCTTGACTGGGTGCTCAGACATTTAACGAAGCATTATTCTGGGTGTATATATAAGAGTGTTTCTAGATGAGATTAACATTTGAATTGGTACACTAAATAAAGCTGGTTGCCCTCACCAGTGTGGGAGGGCCTCATCCCATCAGTTGAGGACCTGAACATAACAGAAATTTTGACCCTTGTGCCTGACCAGCTTGAATTGGAATACCAGTTCTTTTCTGCCTTTGAACTCAGACTGAAACATCAGTTCTTTCTGGGTCTTGAGTATAGCAACATTCAGACCAGATCTATACCATTGGCTCTCTATAGTCACCAGATTGCCAGCTACAGATCTTGGAACTTGTCAGCCTCAATAACTGCATGAGCCAGTTCCTTATAATAAATCTCTTTCTATGTATACATACATCTATATATTATTAGCTCTGTATCTCTGCAGAACCCTAATACAGGCAGCAGCGTGGAAAACCAATTTAAGAGCTCTGCAAGCCGGGCTCGGTGGCTCAGCCTGTAATCCCGCGCCTTGGGAGGCTGAGGTGAGTGGATTGCCTGAGCCCGCGGGTTCAAGACCCGCCTGGGCAGGCGGAACCTCATCTCTACAATAAAATTTAAAAAAAATTAGCCGGGTGTGGTAGTGCGCGCCTGTAGTTCCAGCTACTTGGAAGGCTGAGGCAGAAGGATCGCCGGAGCCCAGCGAGTCAAGGCTGTGGTGGCCGGGAGCGGCCACTGCACTCCAGTCTGGGCGACCGAGTGAGACTCCAACTCAAAAAAAAAAGAGCTCTGCAGAATATAAAGAAACTGAAAGAGTACCTCAATACAAAAGGAACTCCTAAAGAAAAAGTAGAATAAATGAAACAGGAGTAATAACCAAAGACATAATAGAAAAAAAATCTTTCCTTGGTTAACTTTTAACTGCTGTGATTGTCAAACCAGAAAACTAAAAATAGAGCCAATAAGAACTCAGAAGGAAAAGTAACAAAGTATATTACAAAATATAATAACTTTCTCATATACCAACAATAAATAAGATAATATAATGGGGAGTCTTCTAAGCATAACAAGAACCATATCAAGAAATGTATAAGGCTTAGAATAAGCAGAGCATGGCAATTCCTGGACTGTAATACAATATTGTAAAGATGTAATTTATCTCTCAAATATACTATGAAGTTAATATGTTTTCAATGGAATTTTTGGCAATATGTCAAAGATATTCTAAATTGTACCTTAAAGAATAAATGTATACATTTATCAAGTTGTTTCTGAGAAAAAAGGAAAGAACACCGATGAAAGGGAACTTACCCAGATATTAATATGTATATTATAAAGCCACAGTACATAGAATATCATGATGCTAATGCAAGAAAAATTTTAAAATTGAAAGTCAAGAAAAGAACCAAAGTAAACTTCAGAATTTAAGGTATGAAAAGATGGCATTTAATATTAGCAGAGGCAGAATTTTAAGAGTTAGTATTATGTTAGCTATAGAACAATCCAACAAAAAATTAATTTAGTACCTATCTTATGCAAGACATCAAAATAAACAACAGTGTATTAAAGATATTAATAAAAACACTGGAGCCATATAAATGCTAAGATACAGCTTAAGGAACTATTGACATTACATGGTAATGGAAAATATGGTGTAAACGCAAAACATAAAGAAAAGGATTGAGAAATTTGACTTTGTAAGAATTCCTATGTGTCAACACACAACATAAAATTTTAAAACATATGCCAAGGATATTGCAACATGTATAATATACACATAGGAAAATGTTATAATTCTGATCATTCAGTAAGATAAATATATAGCTAAGAAACACATTTTAAGAAGAAATTTAAATAGCTTTTAAGACTATGTTTGACTTCATTATTCAGATTTAAAATGTAAATAAAACAATGATAGCATTTCTCTACCATCAAATTGGCATTGATTTATTTTTTTCCCCAGAAACAAGATTGTGCTATGTTGCCCAGGCTGGTCTTGAACTTCTGTCCTCAAATGATCCTCCCACCTCAGCCTCTCAAAGCAATGGGATTACAGGTGTGAGCCACTGCCTCCAGCCAGATTTCTTTTTTTTGAGTGATCTTGGCCTAAATGGTGGAACATGTACAAGCTCATAAACTATTAGTAATATTGTCAACTGGCATGACAGATCTAGGGAACAATTTGACAATGGCCGAAAATCAATGTACTACTAGTGCAGGAAAAGCTCTTTGATAAGTAATTCTTAATATAGAAATTTATTGTGAGGAAGTAATCACGTGTGTTGTTAGGGGAGCTTGCCATAAAACAATGTATATCACAACTGTACACATTATGGTTAAAAATGAGAAACAAACTAGATGGCCAACAATTGGGAATTAGTTTATAAAACAGTATAATATATGTTGTCATTAAAAGTGATGTTGCAGGCCGGGTGCGGTGACTCAGCCTGTAATCCCAGCACTTTGGGAGGCCAAAGCGAGAGGATTGCCTGAGTCTGAGGGTTTGAGATCAGCCTTGGCAACTTGGTGAGATTGCCTCTCTACAAAAAATAAAAAAAACTAGCCGGGCATGGTGGTGTGTGTCTGCAGTTCCAGCTACTTGGAAGGCTGAAGCGGAAGGATTGCCTAAACCCAGCAGGTTGGGACTGTGGTGGCCATGAGCGTGCCACTGCACTCCAGCCTGGGTGATAGAGTGAGACTCCAACTCAAACAAAAACAAAAACAAAACAAAAAAAAAGTGATGTTGTAGATGAATCACATGATTTTTTTTCTACATAAATAGACCATAGCCGGGCTCGGTGGCTCAGCCTGTAATCCCGTGCCTTGGGAGGCTGAGGTGAGTGGATTGCCTGAGCCCGTGGGTTCGAGACCCGCCTGGGCAACTTGGCGAGACCTCATCTCTACAATAATCAAAAATCAGCCAGGCGTGGTAGCGCACGCCTGTAGTTCCAGCTACTTGGAAGGCTGAGGTGGAAGGATCGCCGGAGCCCAGCAGGTCGAGGCTGCGGTGGCCGGGAGCGGCCACTGCACTCCAGTCTGAGCGACAGAGCGAGACTCCAA
>CAUYQG010096736.1:0-13655 GCA_963574415.1 Tarsius wallacei
GCAATACCCATCAAATTACCAGCAACATTCTTCTCAGACCTAGAAAAAACAACACAGGAATTCATATGGAAACACAAACGACCAAGAATAACCAGAACAATCCTCAGCAAAAAAAAACAAAGCAGGTGGTATCACAATACCAGACTTCGAACTTTACTAGAAAGCTACAATCATCAAAACAGCTTGGTATTGGTACAGGAACAGGCAGATAGACCAATGGAATAGAATCGAGATTCCAGAAGCAAAACCTCAATTTCTCAATCAACTCATCTTCGACAAAGACTCCACCACCAAAACTCAAAAATATCAGTTGCCGGAGAGGGTGTGGCGAAAAGGGAACACTTCTACACTGTTGGTGGGAGTGTAAACTAGTGCAACCTCTTTGGAAAGCAGTGTGGCGATTCCTAAAAGCTCCAAACACCAACCTCCCGTATGACCCCGCAAAGCTTATTTTTCAAAGAACTTCCTCATCTCACAAATCTTTTTCTTCTGGTCCAAATCTCCTGATTCTCTCTTCTCCAGCTTGGACTAGAAACATAGGCAAAAGCTTTACGTTCTGAGAAAGAAATGTGTAGGGATGAAGAAAATCCAGCTGTTTAGCAGGCTAGACTTGCAAAAAGTGTCATTCTTTCTCCAAGAAACACCGACCCAATGAGTCACAGTATAGACTGATGGTTGCAGAATCAACTTGGATGTGGGTTTCAGATCCACCAAACTCTAGATGGGCCAGTGCAGAGTAAACCAGGAATGAACCCAATCTTTATAATTTCCCTGACTCCAGCTTTTCAGATAGCAGCCCCTTTGACCTGTATCTTCACCTCAACATATTTACAAGAAGCACTGTTAATTTTCATTGCTTCTCACAGCTTCAATTCTGGTGACAAAGTTGCCAGTGTGATATTATACTGCAACTTTTGAAGTCCAGTGACCTTAAAGGCAATTCTTTGTTTTGGATTTATGCTTTCTTTTTCTAATTCTCTATTTGAATTTGTCACAAATAGAGAGCTGAGGGAGGGAGAGAGTGAGCAGGAAAAATCTCTCTTTGACCATACCGGCCAATATAGATTGATACGTGTATGGAGAAAGGCTCAGCAGGAGAGGATGCAGGGCATGGACATCTGTGGCATATTTGCTCTAATTCAGTTTGACGATGTGATCTTTACCTGAGCCTCATGCTCCAGGAACACAGTGATGTTTGAGAAATCTCCCCAAGTTTTTTGTGTGCCAGTAAACAGCTTAAGGCAAAGAAAATACTCTTCCTTATATGGCTTAGATAAGACTCAGTGTCCACTCTTTCTTCTGACTCTCGTAAGACTCATGGGTGGCTACCTTGTTTACCTGTGACAAGGTCAAGCCAAGACTTTTCCTCTTGGATCTGAACCTGCTGACAAGGCCAGACACAGCTCCTCCAACTTCCTGTTCTTTTTCTCATAGTTTTTTTTTTTTTTAAAGTCAAAGTCTTACTGTTTCCTGGGCTGGAGTGCAGTGGCACCCTCATGGCTACCACAGGCTCAACCTGCTGTGCTCAGGTGATCCTTTGCCCTTAGCCTTGCAAGCAGCTGGTGACACACACCTTCCAATTGCAGGTGTGTGTCACCCTGCCCAGCTGATTTTTGATTTTGACAAGGTCTCACTAAGTTGTCTGGGCTGGTCTTAAACCCTTGGGCTTAGGCAATCCTCTCTCCTCACCTCCCAAAGTGTGGGATTACAGGCATGAGCCACTGCACCCTGCATTTTTCTCATGATTGATTAGCTAAATTGGAATGGCTTGTCCTCCTAAAACTGGCTAACCACAGAGAAAGTATTTCCTGGTCTGAGAGTTGACACAGATTTACCCTGCTTGCTAAACAACTTCCTCTGCAACTTATTCACCTTCCACCCCAAACCAATAGTTTAAGGCAAAACCACCCTGTTGAGACCTTCTAGTCTTCAGATCTGGGGTGCTCTCCTTAGTGCAATTGCCTGAATAAAACCAACATTACTAGTTGTCTGGTTTTTGTCTTTGACAAGCTCCCCAAGTTTTATTGAATCTCTAACATTCATGTGGGAGATATCTATGGCACCCTCACATCTAAAAGCTTACCTTGTGATGGAGAAAAGATACACAAATTTAAGTAGTCTTAGTGTATGACTGGCTAAAAAAAGTGCTCAGATATAGGTGAAGAGCACAAATATAACTATAGAGATGGGGATAAAAATTCTACTTAGGATTATGGGATTGAAAATGTGTCTGGAAGAACAAAGCAGTCCTCTCAGTGAGTGGTCTCCCACTAGTGGTACTGAGAGGTGAGCTTGGAGAGTTCCCATTACATCTACCATTAGCTCACTCCATGTAATCTCAAACTCATAACTGAATAAACTCAGGGTCCTTGCTATGCAAATGTGACAGCTTAAAAAAAGTCTTCTGGCTCCCAATTGCAACCAGATTGCTTCTTTCTATAGAGAAAACCAGTGGCAGACACTGTCCTTTCAAGAAAGTTATCAGAGCAGCCAGAATGAGACCAACTGACAACTAAGGCAGAGGAATGTAGTATGCCACCAGCCTCAGGAAAGTGAGAAAGGGACTGAATGACTGAACTGATGGCTTTAGGAAGCTTATTTATAAAAGTCCAATCTGGTCTTGTCAGTGAAAAGAGGATTGCATGAAATTATTAATTAGTAGTTCATCATGACTTTAGCCTTGATGGTTTGCATAGGCTCAGATTGCAGCAAGTGGGCTGGTTTCCATCCCTCTTGAAATTGAGGATGGGGGAAGGGGAGATAAATTGACAAACAAAACCAGATTGCAGAGGGCAGTCTATCACAGCTTCCAGGGAATCATAAAGGGCATAATCTTTATCATAAATTATAAATGTGCACCAACTTAAATGCACATTACAGTAGCTGAAGCCCAGCCTAAACTGATACCTTTTCGTTTCAATAGCTTTTGATTATTTTTGTGATGTTATTACTGTGCTCATAACTATTGCAATTTGCCAGGTGTAGTGATGGCTTGTCCAAAAAGATGCAGCTTGAAATCAAGAATAACAGAGATGATTTGCTGTGAGCACCCATCTGGAGGGTAATTGGTCAGGCAGCATTCCAATTAGGAAGCTCAGTGTGCTGGGGAGAGCAGGCCACTTCCGACTGGAGAGAAAGATGCTGTGGAAATGATTCTTGACCCCAAGCCTTGCTGTTTAATAGCTACAGGATGTTGGACAAGTCACTTTGCTCCTACTATGAAGTTCCACAGACTCTCCATGCGGCAAACGAATGCTCAAGATCTTTGCACACCCTCTTCCCTCTGTGAAGAATGCCCTCTTCCCTTTCCTCAAAGGTCCACTTGGGAAGTTGTCTTTCTTGAAGTTCCCACTAGAACATCACCTCTTTAGATCTTCCCCCGGTTTCTCCATGGAGAAAAACTGGTAAAATTTCCTCAGTAAGACTAAGGGCAACCATGAATACTTATTAACACTTATTAACATCATGCAAATAATATAGGATGCTGGAAGTGGGGTTCATTTGTCACATATTATTATAATTATTTGTCTACTTGCTGCCTGCCCTGTAAGACTATAAGTGTCTTAAAACCAGAAAATCTGCCTGCCTTAACTTTCTGCTTGCAGTACAGTGATGGCACTTGGCAGACATTTAGTAAATGTTGGTAGCATACACTTTTCCCTGAGTATAAGAAGAGAAATTCTCATAGAATTGTGGCAAGGATTAAGTGAAATAATACATATTAAATAACTGGTAACAAACTGTACACATCTCAAACATTTTCATGATCTCCCAGTTGGATAAAAGGAATCTGAGTGAGAATTCCCACAGATGCTCATAAACACAGCTGGGGTCTGCCAGTCCTTTCGGCTCCTACCTCAGTTGCTCACCTGAAAAAGAAAATCCCATCTTACTGTAAGTAAAAAAGGGAAAGGTGCTGCCATGTTTTGAAAAAGTAGAGTAATGAGAAATACAATAAATGGCAAGAGGGAGAGATGCTTTGAAAAAAACCCTACTTTTCAAAAATTGTATTTACAAATATTAGTTATTCTATAGTCTCATACTTTACACGGCAGGTTGGCCTCTGCATATCTTCTACTTCTCAGGAGGCCCAGGGAAGAGCAGGGTTATTATGTGGTGCTTGCTCCTTCAACAGCGTTCAGGGACACATGAGGTGTCAGAAGATCACAAACAGCTTTGGCTTATGTGGGGAAGTAGGGAAGGAGAGATGCTTGGTTAGGCCACCCCTGGGCCATCCTCTAATACTGCTTGCCAGGGTGGTCACTCAGGTGTGGATGGCCTGGATGGCCTTAACTTTCACCCTGACTTTCCCATGAACACAGGTGAGAGGCAGAGGACAAGACAAACTATGAAGAAACAAGGGGAAAGAAAGACCTTAGGATACACAAAAGCATCTGAGTCTTGGTTTTAGCATCAGGATTTGTTCTCTTGGAGTTTTCCTGAAGTATCACCATGGACAGGCAAATAATTACCAAAATAACTCATTTTTAGAATGGTAGTTCCATCATTTGCTGTGGATTTATTTTATGGGAGTGGGGGTAGGACTAGAAAGGGGTGATTACTTTCTCTGACTAGGAAGATAGGATAGATCAACCCTGGCTGCTGGGTGTTGGAAAAATGGACTGTTTTCTTTGTCATTAAGACTCTTGCTGGGATCCTGGTGTGGTGACACTCACCTTTTGTTACTTGGGAAGTGGCTAAGGTAGAGGATTGCTTGAGTCCAGGAGTTTGAGGCCAGCCTGGGCAATATAACAAGACCCAGATTCAAAAAAATAAAAAAATAAGACTCCTGCTAGGTGAAGACAGAGGAGAATGTACAAACTGTGTTAGGTGAACATGAATCAATTTAGCCTCCCTTTTTGGTAGCCTGCAAGATCCCTGAGGGCAAAGGTAATGACGGCTTACTTGGCTCTGCACTTTCATCAATATACACAGAATAAAAGTGAATTACTGAATGAGCCTTCTTAAAAAACCATACTTAAGAGAGGGAGGAAGATGGTGGCAGGGCCAGTTGGACTATGTGAGTTCCAGTGTGAGTGAGTGAGTGTATGGACAATTTTGTGCATGTGTCTGTGAGTAAGTGGGCATGCGAGTGGCTGACTGAGTGGGAATTGGGAGCAAGTCTCCAGGGCTCTCCTGGTGAAGTGGCTGGTGCTGCAGCTGCTCTGTTTGGATGCTAGGGCTTCCCAGGGCACAGAAGCTGGGTGACATTTTTTAAAAATTAGCAAAGCCCTTCCTGGGAAGCAGTTGCCAGGAGGGACTGCCAACTCCAGACTCTGCTTCATCACCACAGTGCCTAGCCAGACACTGGCAGCAAGGGCTGTGGAAGAAGCATGGTGAGGTAGCCAGAGGCAGGCCCCACTGGAGAAGATGAAACAGTCACCCTGCCACCATCTTGAAAACTGGGCAAGGAAGTGCTCTGGCATGCTCACCATGGAGTGACAGACCCAATCTCTTTGACCAGCAGGTTAACTACTCAGGGGCTGATCATGACTCAGAGGGAATATCCTGAAAGTACAAATTCAGAGGAACAGAATGAGTGTTGAGTCTCAGGCACCCCACCTCCTATCCTGATTCAGCTGTGAGACAAAAGGTGTAGCCAGGAAAGGATGAGGAAGACTGCTGAAGAGATCAGTGGTAGGTCTGGGGCTGACCCAACACCCTCTTTCCCAGCAATCCTCTGAGGATCAGACCTACAGGGCTGGGACATGACTGACAGGGATGAACTCAGGTGGAGCCTGGATGTCAGCTGCAATGGGAGGACTCTACTCCAGGATAAGTCTTATTGGAGTTGGGGAAGGGACAATCCCACACCTCCCCACTGGAGGGGATCCCCTGACCATATAAGAGTGGGAGGGGAAGGCTGAGGTCCCACCTACCCCCACCAACCCCTCCTCCTTCCCTGGGCCACATGCTGGGGAGATTGTGAATGTGGCCATAGCTCTGCAGGGAGAGCAGAAGGGCTTACTTGTGAGCAGACAAGAGGAACAATTACAGAACCTGTCACAAGAGGGAAGTTTTTTTAAAAAACTTTTTTCTTTTCTCTTTGGGCATGAATGTATATGTGAGGGTTTGATTTGCACTCCCCACCACCTTTTTTCTTCCTTCTTTAATTTTATGTTTTCTGTTTATGTGTATGATTCTGTATATGTGGATAATTGAGTGACCATTTTTCAGTTTTTTTGCTTGTTTTTTGTTTTCTATTTTCAGTTGAGTGTGTGTGTGAATGTATGTGTGAGGGTTTGATTTGCATTACTCTCCTCTTTTTTTTCTCTTTTCTTTGTTTCTTCTCTTTTCATTTTGTGTTGGGCGAGTGTGTATGTGTGTTTAATTGTTTTTTGCTTTGCTTTCTGTTTTTGTATTTCTGTGTTTTTTAAACTTTTTATTTGTGTCCATCCTATTTTATTCTACTTTTCTCTGTTCTCATTGCCTTTAATGTATCTTAGACTCAGGGAGTACACACATGTACCCATTGCATCATCATATAGAGTGGTGGTGGGGAGTGGATCTCAGGGAACCCATACTCTAGTCAGTGAACATTGTGACTTGCAAGTTGTTTCTGAATCTTAACTCCACATACTCCACCTTATTTGACTCTCAAAACTATAAGAGAAAGCAAAGCTTCCCACTCTCAGCCCTGTTTCAAAATAAAACAAACTCAGAGCACTGATCAGGGAAGAATAGAAGGCCAAGCAAACATCAGAAGTGAAGGCCCCTCCCAATGTCACTGAATAACAGAAGTAAAGAGAAAAAACAGCTCTGTCACGAACAAGGAAAAAAATCAATGGAAGTATGCAGGTAATTCCCAGTATACCAAAGAGAAGAAGCCTGAAAAATCAGACCTCAGAGCCCAAACAATGGAGTCACCAATGACTGGCCTCAGGGATTAGGGAATGGATAAAAAGAGTAAATAAGACTCAAGAAAGACAAGATGCAACACTGAAAGAACTTGTTTTTATTTATTTATTATTTTAAAGATGTGAGAAACAATTCAGGGTTAGGTATACAAATGTTGATTATGCAGGTAACCTTGTTGATGAGGTATGCCCCTCCCTCCCCTAGCAGTTTCTATCAACTGCCAATTCCACTCCCCCTCCCCTTACAGTTTCCCACTACTGCCAATTTCTTTCTTATGGTATTATAATTGTTCAAGGTCTGCTTATGAGTGAGAACATATGGTATTCTGTTCTTTGTTTCTGTGATAGATCACTGAGTATGATCAACTCTAAATCCATCCAAATTGCTGCGAAGTCCATATGTTTGTCCCTCTTTATGGCTGCATAATATTCCATTATGTATATGTACCACACTTTTTAAAATCCAGTTCAGCTTTGATGGGTAACATGGTTGGTTCCATGTTTTGGCTATAGTGAATAGAGCTGTAACAAAATACATGTGCAGGTATCATTTTTGTAGAATGATTTTAGTTCCTCTGGGTATATTCCCAATGGGGGAATTGCTGGAAATTCTAAAAGAATTTCTAATTCTTTTAGAAATTGCCACACTGTCTTCCAAAGAGGTTGCACTAGTTTGCATTCCCATCAATAGTGTAGAAGCATTCCTTTTTCTCTGCATTCACCAGCATCTGTTGTTGTTTGTTTTATTAATGATGGTCACTCTTACTGGGGTTAGGTGGTATCTCAATGTGGTTTTGATTTGCATTTCTCTGTTGATGAGTGAGGCTGATCACTTTTTCATGTGTCTGTTAACTGCCTGTATATCTTCTTTTGAGAAGTGTCTATTTATGTCTTTTGCCCACCTTTTAATGGGGCTGTTTTTTTTTTCCTCTTGGCTTATTTGAGTTCCTCATAGATCCTAGGTGTTAGGCCTTTGTCAGATATACAGTTGGCAAATATTTTTTCCCATTCAGTGGGTTGTCTCCCTGCTCTCTTGATGGTTTCTTTTGCTTTGCAGAAGCCTGTTAGTTTGATGAGGTCCCACTTGTTTATCTTATTTCTTAAGGTATGGGTTCTGAATAGGAATTGGATGCCAGTTCCAATTTCCATAAGGGTGTCTCCTGCAACTTCTAAGATTCTTATAGTTTGAGGTTTTACATTTAGGTCTTTGATTGATTTGAGTTAGTTTTTGTGTATAGTGAGAGGTAGGGGTCTTGTTTCAATCTTCTGCATGTGATCAGTCAGTTTTCCCAGCACCATTTACTGAATAGGTTCTCTCTCCAGTGGTTGTTGTTGGAGGCTTTGTCAAAGATGAGTTGGTTGAGAAATTGAGGCTTTGCTTTCAGAATCTCTATCCTGTTCCATTGATCTATATGCCTGTTCTTGTATAATACCAGGCTATTTTGATTACTGTAGCCTTATTGTAAAGTTTGAAGTCTGGAAGTGTGAGACCTCCTGCTTTGTTTGTTTTGCTAAGGATTGTTTTGGTTATTTGTGGTCATTTATGTTTCCATATGAATTTCTGTATTGTCATTTCCAGGTCTGAGAAGAATGATGTTGGTAACTTAATGGGTATTACGTTGAATCTGTAGATTGTCTTCGGTAGGATGGACATTTTAACAATGTTGATTCTTCCTATCTGTTAGCATGGAATATTTTTCCGTTTCTTTGTGTATTCTTGGATTTCTTTGAGCAGTGTTTTGTAGCTCTCTTTGTAAAGGACTTTCACTTCTCTGGTTGGGAAGATGCTGAGGTATTTCTTTTTTTGTGTGGCTATTGTAATTGGGATTGTGCTTTTAATTTGGGTCTCTGCCTGCTTGTTGTTGGTGTATAGGAATGCAACTGTCTTTTGCACATTTGTTTTGTACACTGAGCCTTTGCCAAAGTCCTGTATCAGTGCAAGCAGATTTTTTGACAGATTCGCTTGGATTTTCAAGTTATAGGAATCATATCATCAGCAAAGAGGGATAACCTGACTTCCTCTTTTCCTATTTGGATACCCCTGATTTCCTTCTCTTGTATAATGAAAGAACTTGTAACAGATATTTTGGCTATAAAAACTTCATCCAGGAAATAAATAACAAAAAGGCAAGCATGGAAAGCAGAATTAATCAAGAAGAAGAATGAATCTCAGACTTGAAGACCAAAGCATGGAATTAACCTGATCTGTAAAAAACATAGAAAGAAAACTCAGAAAGAAAGAACAAAGCCTCCAAGAGATGCGTGATTATATCAGGAAGTCAAACCTATGCATAATTGGTATTCCAGAAGAAGAAAGGGAAATAGAGAACACCTTGGAGCAAGTATTACAGGTGTTTATCCAAGAAAACTTTCTTCAGAGATGTGACCATCCAAACACAAGAGATACAGAGAACACCCACAAGACATAAATGAGAATACCAACTCCTAGACATATAGAATTTCACCTATACAAAGTAGTTACAAAAGAAAAAACCCTAAAGGCAGCAAAAGAGAAAGATAAGACTGCCTACCATGGAAGACCAATCAGACTAGCAACAGATCTATTGGCAGAAACACTACAAGCCAGAAGGAACTAGAGTCCAATTTTCAAAGTCCTCAAAGATAAACAGTTTCACCAAAGAATTCCCTGCCAGGTCAAGCTCAGCTTCATTAGCAATTGAGAATTAAAATCCTTCCCAAAATCCAATCCCTAAGAGACTATGCAGCTTCCAGACCAGCTCTATAGGAGATGCTTAAAAAGGTGTTAAACACAGAAAAAAGAAAAATAAAATGACAACACACTCCCAAAGATAACAGAACACAGAATCAACAGAGAATATATCATGGCTGTAAACTTGAAAACACACACATACATCAACCCAAGAGTTAAAAGAAAACAAACAAACAAACAAACAAACAAAAAACTTCATAAAAACCTCATGATGGGATAAACACTATTTAAAAAATCAGCCTGAACATGAATGGAATAAACGCAACACTGAAAAGGCACAGAACAGCAAACTGGAAAAAAACCCATGACTCAATAATTTGCTGAATCCAGGAAGCTCATCTCACCACAATGGATGCCTACAGACTCAAAGTTAGAGGATGGAAAACAAATTTCCAGGCAAATAGATCACAAAAGAAGGCAGGAGTCATGATCTTAATAAAACAACAAAACAACCTTTAAACTATCAAAAATTTAAATAGATACAGAAAGACACTACATAATGATAAAACATTCAATCCATGAATAAGAAATATCCATCCTAAACAATATGCACCCAACACAGGAGCACCGGCGTTTATAAAGCAACTACTAAGTAAACTAAAAAAAGATATTGATGTTAACACTATTATAGTTGGGGACTTAAATACCCCATTAACAACCCTAGATAGATCATCAAGACAAAAAATCAACAAAGAGATCTGGGACCTCACGTTGACACTTGATCAAATGGACTTAATAGATACTTACTGAACATGCCGCCCAACAACCACAGAATATACATTCTACTCATCACCACATGAAATGTACTCCAAGATTGATCAAATCCTCAGCCATGAATCATGCATAAACAAATTTCACAAAATTGAAATACTGCCGTGTACCTTCTCAGACCACAGTAGAATAAAAGTAAATATCAACACCAACAAAACTCCCCCAAACCCACAAAGACATGGAAACTAAACAGCATGATGCTGAATGACTCCTGGGTCAACACAGAAATCAAAACAGAAATTAAAATATTCCTGGAAAGAAATGAAAAGGAAGAAACATCTTACCAAAACCTCAGGGATGCCATGAAAACAGTTCTAAGAGGGGAATTTATATCTTTACAAACACACATCAAGGTGATGGAAAGAGAACAAGTTAACAGCCTAACAGATCTCCTAAGGGAGTTGGAATGACATGACTACCAGGACCTTAACTTTAGGAGAAGAATCCAGATCACCAAAGTAAAAGCCCAAATATGGGACATAGAATATAAAAACATGATGGAGAAAAATCAACAAAACAAAAGCTGGTTCTTTGAAAGGATAAGCAAGTTTAAAGGAACCTTAGCCAGAATAACCAGAAAAAAGAGAGAAAAAGTCCCCCAAAACACAATCAGAAATGCAAAAGATCTAATTACAACTGACCCTGAAGAAATACAAAAGATTATCAGAGATTACTATGCACACCTATATGGGAACAAACTTGATAACCTAAATGAAATGGAGGACTTTCTGACATCACACAACCTCCCAAGGTTGAAACAAGAAGACATTGAGACACTAAATAGACCAATAACCACCCAGGAAATTACTCCATCATAAGAAAACTACATCCTCCCCGCCCCTGCCAAAAAAGCCCTGGACCAGTTGGATTTCTGGTAGAATTATACAAAACATACAAGGAGGAGATGATACCAGTTCTATTGAAAGTATTCCAGGCAATTGAGAAAGACGTATTTCTCCTCAAATCATTTTACAAAGCTAACATCACACTGATACCCAAATCAGGTAAAGATCCAATAAAAAAGGGAACTACAGGCCAATATCCCTGATGAACATGGATTCAAAAATTCTAGACAATATTCTAGCAATTTGAATCCAACAACACATCTCAGAAATCATCCACCATGACCAAGTAGCCTTAATTCTTGGGATGCAGGACTGGTTCAACATCCACAAGACCATAAATGTAATTAAATACATCAACAGATGTAAAAGCAAGAACCACATGATTATCTTATTAGATGCAGAAAAAGCTTTTGATAAAATCCAGCATCACTTCTTGATAAAAACGCTTGAATACTTAGGCATGGAAGGAACATACCTCAAAATTAGTAAGAGCCATCCATGATAAACCCACACCCAGCACATTGCTATATGAACAGAAACTGGAAGCATTTCCCTTAAAAACTAGAACAAGACAAGGCTGCCCACTCTCACCCCTCCTGTTGAACATTGTGTTGGAATTCCTAGCTAAAGCAATTAGACAAGAGAGGGAAATCACGAGAATCCAAATATGAAATGAGGAAGGTAAGTTATCCCTCTTTGCTGTCAACATGATCCTATACCTTGAAAATTCAAGAGAATTTGCAGAAACCTCCTTGCACTGATAAAGGACTTTGGCAAAGTCTCAGGGTACCAAATAAATGTACAAAAGACATGCTCATTCTTATACACTGACTATGAACAGACAGAGAAACAAATAAAAAGCACAGTCCAATTCACAATAACCATATACACACACAAAAGAAATATCTTGGTGTCTTCCTAGCCAGAGAAATATGATGAAATACAATGAAAACTACAAGACACAGCTCAAAGAAATCCAAGAAGACATGAACAAATAGAAAAATATTCCATGCTCATGAATAGGAAGACAACATTGTTAAGATGTCCATTCTACCAAAGGCAATCTACAGATTCAATGCAATACCCATTAAATTACCAACATCATTCTTCTCAGACCTGGAAATGACAATACAGAAATTAATATGGAAATATAAGTGACCATGAATAGTCAAAACAATCCTCAGCAAAAGAAACAAAGTGGGAAGCATCACACTTGCAGACTTTAAACTTTACTGTAAGGTTACAGTAATCAAAACAGTCTGGTATTGGTATAAGAATAGGCATACAGAATGGAACAAGATAGAAATTCCAGAAGCAAAATCTCAATTTCTCAAATGACTCATCTTCGACAAACCTCCACCAACAACCACTGGGAGGAGGAGAACCTATTCAGTAAATGGTGCTGGGAAAACTGGCTGACCACATGCAGAAGATTGAAACAGGACCCCTACCTATCACCATACACAAAAATTAATTCTAAGTGCATCAAAGACCTAAACGTAAAATCTCAAACTATAAGAATCTTGGGAAAATGCAGGAGATATCTTTGCAGAAATTGGAGTAGGCAACCAATTCCTGACCAAAACCCCAGATTCCATGCCAAAAGACATACAATAGACAAGTGGGACCTCATTAAACTGAAAATCTTCTGCAAAGCAAAAGAAACCATCAAAAGAGTGGGGAGACAGCCCACAGAATGGGAAAAAATATTTGCCAACTATATATTTGACAAAGGCCTAATATTCAGGATCTACAAGGAACTCAAACATGCCCAATGGGGGAAAAAACAGTCCCATTAAAAAGTGGGCAAAAGACATGAATAGATGCTTCTCTAAAGAAGATATATGGGCAGCTAACAGACACATGAAAAAGTGCTCATCCTCACTAATAATCAGAGAAATGCAATTCAAAACCACATTGAGAAACCACCTAACCCCAGTAAGAAGGGCCATCATTAATAAAACAAAAAAAACAACAGGTGCTGGTAAAGGATGCAGAGAAAAGGGAACCCTTCTACACTGCTGGTGGAAATGCAAACTAGTTCAGCCTCTATGGAAAACAGTGTGGCAATTTCTAAAATAACTAGAAATTGACCTTATATGACCCAGCAATCCCTCTATGGGCAATATTCCCGGAGGAACTCAACTCATTCTACAAAAAAGATATCTGCACACGCATGTTTATTGCAGCACTATCTACAATAGCAAAAACATGAAACCAACCACGATGCCCATCAAAACTGGACTGGATTTAAAAAAATGTGATACATTCACACAATGGAATATTGTGCAGTCATAATGAAGGACTAACATATGGACTTTGCAGCAACGTGGATGGATTTTGAGTCTATTATACTCAGTGATCTATCAAGAAGCAAAGAACTGAGCACCATATGTTCTCACTCATAAGTTGACCCTGAACATTTACCATAATACTATAAGAAAGGGATTG
>CAUYQG010096738.1:0-24795 GCA_963574415.1 Tarsius wallacei
CTGTAGTTCCAGCTACTCGAAAGGCTGAGGTGGAAGGATCGCTAGAGCCGAGAAGGTCGACGCTGGAGTGGCCGTGAGCATTCGTGCCACTGTACTCTGGCCTGGGCAAAGGAGTGAGACTCCAATTCAAAAAAAAAAAAGAAAGAAAATAAGGAGCATTCAATAAATTCTGGCTATTAACCAGACACTTCTCAAGAAGATCCATGGTCCTGAGAATCTAAGATTCCTGCCTGCAGCCTGGGAATATTTGAACAAAAGGTTTTACGCTATATTAGTAATTTAGGGGGCCGTCTTACTCACTACCTAGTTATCTCCTTTTTCATTATCAACATTTTTAGGATTGTAGTTTTTCCTCATACTTGTCTTCAGTATACATGCCCTAAATATCATTTCCAACTTAACAAGACTTCTGAAATCACAGGGAAAACAAGGCTAAGGTCATCCTCATAAAGCTCTTTTGGATTTGACCCAGAACTTGAACCAAATCTCTCCCCAAAGGTCATGCCCTGTCTCAGAGGGCAAAGCATTTTCCAGGCCCTGTGGTCTAATTCCCCCTTCAAGTGTGCTCTGGGTACTCCAGAATCCCCTGCCCAAATTGCCTTGAGGAGCTCATTTTCCAGACCTCGTGGCCCCTTTCCTGGTCCATTCTCCAAAAAATGGGCTACACCACTGAAATGCATGCTCCTAGGCTGGAGGGGTGAGCAAGAAAGTGCATGGAGTTTCGACAGGAGGATGAGAGGTTCTCCTGGATGCACACGATCCCCCTCATAGCCAGGAGAGAGCTGGGAGCAGGAGAAGAAAGTAGATGGGCCAGAAGGGGCCCAGAGCTCAGCCAGCATCAGCTCTTCCTATCTCTCCAAGCTGGGGCAGGCAGTGAGTTTGAGAACTCAACTAGTAGTAGAGTTCCAGGTCATTCTGAAGACAGATAGGAGTGGGTATATATAATGAGGCCCTAATATCATTGCACACATGTAATCAGAATGTCCCCAAGCTCCCTTGCTTTCTGGATAACCTTTTTCTTCACCATATGAAGAAAATCCCTGTGTGATAGCTCCACATTGCAGCAGGAAGCCCAGCGCTGTGCCAGAGGTTCTCATGGAGACTCCCTACCACCTCCATGCCAACCCCGCCTGCTCATGTTTTCAGGCCTTCTCCAGATGGCCTCTGTGTGAGCCTGCTTGTTCCTCTCATCCTTCGCATCCAGCATGAATTCAAGCTCCAGACACCAACTTCTTTAGACTTACGTGTTATAGATTTCCATGGAAAATCTGGGGAGACTAGAATTTCATCACTTGCAGAAAAAGAAGCAAATTGAGCTGATCAGACCTTGCTGACCCTCCAGTTCATGAATCTTTCTCAGCCACAGGGAACTTCTTATTTTTTGTCTCTTGGCCAAAGCTCCTAGTTGCTTCCATGATATTGGGGTCCATCCCCCCCATCCTAAGAGGTTTCTCTTGATTCTGAGTTCAAGGGCCTCCACCACTTCAAAGCCCAACCTGAAAATTCCCACTTGCTATTCTGCGGCACTTATTTTTTTCCAAGCTATCCCATTCAGACTAGCCCAGGACCTTCTCTCTTATAACTAAAAGGCATATTAAAGCATGATAAATCTAGAAGTGGTATTGGGGAGTGGGGGAAAGAAAGAAGGAGGAGGAAGAGAAGGAGGAGGAGGAGGAAGGAGGGGAATTAGAGAGAAACAGGAGGGAGGAGGGAGAAGGAGAAGAAAAAGAAAGCATTTCTTACTTAAAAGAGAAACTGCTGTCCTCTTTTGAGGCCAGATGCAAATTTTCTTCCCTTTACACACAAGTCTTTGTTCTCAGCCCTGATTATTTTCTTAGGCTGAATCCCCAGAAGTAAACCACTGAGATAAATGTATAAACATTTGTTAAGTTCTTGCAGACATATTGTCAAGTTTGCCTGCCACAGCTTTTTTGGCTTGGTTGGTGGTAATTTCCCCTTGACTTGGGCATTTGGGCATTTTACTGACCATTAAACTTACCTTGCTCATGCTTGTTTTCACAGGTTTTGGTGAAATAAAAGTTGTTCCCCGCCGCTTTCTCCCTAAAAAAAAAAAAAATCTATAGACTCCTGTAGTAGATGATCATAGAGATGCCCTTGTTTTATTGTCATTAATGGGACTGTTTCTGGAGTTTCGCCATTAAATATACTGTTGGTCCTGAGTCTGACACACACACTTTCAAAATCTGGTCAAGAAGAGATTCATCCTGCACTAGTCAAAATTATTGATTTCAAACATCAGAAACTGAATTCAGGTAACTTAAGGGACAAAAATTTTAGAAGCTATTGGAAGGTTCATGGAATCCCTGGGAAGGCTGAAGATCCAAACACAGCCAATAAGAAGACTGGGAATAATAAAATTGGGTGTTCTCTTAGCAATTGGGAGTTTTGGGTGTTCCCTTGACTGGGCACATCCAGTAAGAAACCTCAGGTTTGCAAATATCATGAATTCACCCGGTCCATATGTACTCATTTGATATTTGAGTCTTCCCTGTAACGTTCCTACCAAGTGATAATTCATCCAGCCTCTGTCTAAACTGTTGCTGTCAATTTTCTTTGTCTTCCTATAGCATCTACCCGTTGTTGCTAGCTTTATTCCTTGGGTCATCACAGCAAACATAATGCATTCTGTTGCTTCTGCCTAAACTACTTTTTTTTCCCACCTGTACAAGATACAGTCATACTGATCTTTTATTTTACTTCTTTTTTTTTTTTTTGAGTCGGAGTCTCACTCTGTCACCCAGGCTGGTGTGCAGTGGCACACTCACGGCTACTGAAGTCTTGACCTACTAAGCTCAGGCAATCCTTCCACCTCAGCCTTCTAAGTAGCTGGAACTACAAGCACATACCACCACAGCTGGCTAATTTTTTGGTTTATTACAGAGATGAGGTCTCGCCAACTTGCCCAGGCTAGTCTTGAATCCCCGGGGTTCAGGCAACCCTGTCACCTCCTCCTCCCAAAGTACTGGGATTACAGATGTGAGCCCAGCCATACTGATCTTTTAAAAAACAGGCTGGGTGCAGTGACTCAAGCCTATATATAATACCAGCACTTTGGGAGGCCAAGGTGAGAGGAATGCCTGAGCCCAGGGTTTGAGACCAGCCTGGGCAACTTGGCAACATCTCATCTCTACAATAAATCAAAGAATTAGACAGGCGTGATACATGCTCCTGTAGTTCCAACTACAGGAAGACTGAAGCAGAAGGATCTCCTGAGCCCAGCAGGTTGAGGCTGCAGTGGCCGTGAGCGTGCCACTGCACTCCACCCTGGGTGGCAGAGTGAGACTCTGACTCAATAAAATAAAATAAAATAAATAAATAAAACACAAAATCAGCCTGGGCATAGTGACTTAAACCTGAGCCCAGGAGTACGAGGTTACAGTGAGTTATAATCTGCCACTGCACTCCAGTCTGGGTGACAGAGCAAGACCTTGTCTCTAAAAATTAAAAATAAAAATCAAATCAAATCTGGGGGAGGGGAGAAAAAAATGAAAAAAAAAGTAATGTAAAATTTTATCTCTTCTAAAACTCAAAAAAGAAAAAATAAAAACAGACTACAGCTAAAATTATACCCCAGGAAGAGTCAGGTTGGAATGCCCCTGCTGGCCCCGAACACTGTCGCTGCTGCTGCCACCAGACTGTATTCTAATACGCTCTGCTTCTTTGCCTTAACTGCTCCTAACTCAGAGTCCCAGGCAGGAGTCTCTGGTTGACCAAGCTTGAGTTGAAGCTTGCATTGTGGCACCCAGGGTCAGGAAAAGAGCTGACTTTCTGGTGGGAGCCTGTATTCCACCAAGGTTCACTCAAACTTCCTACCCAGAATAGGGTGCTGATGCTGGATAGCCAAAACCAGAAACAACAAATGTCTAACCACCCATCTAGTCTGCTTTACTAAAAGATTTCACCAGGCATCAACATTGATAACCTTTTCAGCATTTAAATTGATCATTTTTTTGCGTCAGATCTATTAGTAAAGCAACTGCATTTATAGATCTCTTTTTTTTTTTTTTTTTTTTTTGAGTTGGCGTCTCACTCTGTCACCCAGACTGGAGTGCAGTGGCCGCTCCCGGCCACCGCAGCCTCGACCAGCTGGGCTCCAGCGATCCTTCCACCTCAGCCTTCCAAGTAGCTGGAAATACAGGCACGCGCTACCACGCCCGGCTAACTTTTTGATTTATTGTAGAGATGAGGTCTCGCCTGCCCAGGCGGGTCTCGAACCCACGGGCTCAGGCGATCCACTCACCTCAGCCTCCCAAAGGCGCGGGATTACAGGCTGAGCCACCGAGCCCGGCTTATAGATCCCTTAATGTTGAATCATCCTCCCATTCTTGGAATAAAACCTATTGTGTTACTGTAGTCTTTTAACGTATACTTGGATTCTATTTGCTAGTATTTAGGATTTTTCATGAATAAGTCATAAGTGAGATTGATGAACATAATCCTTTTCAGGATTTAGTATCAAGATTTTGATTCCTTTATAAATAATTTGTATTATTTTCTTCCCACTCTATTCTCTGGAACAGTTTGAATACTTGTAAATATTTGCATATCATAGACTATGTACCAGGAATCCTTCTAAATGTGTTACATACATTAATTTATTTTACCTCTGCAACAACCACGAGGTAAGTACCATTATTCCCATTTCACTTAAGAAAAAACTCGCAAAGTGGCTAAGCAACTCTCCCAAGGCCACAAAGTTAATCAACAAGAGAGTAAGTTGCATGCTCCCAAAGATGTGAAAGCATTTATCTGTGAAATATATCCAGGTTTGGAGTTCTTTGACAATTAAAAAAATAAAATCCTAGAATGATAGTTCTCAAACCAGCAGCATCTGCACCACCTAGAAACAGACCTACTAAATCAGAAACTCTGCTGGGTCCTGGCAATCTGTGTTTTAACAACCCAGATGACTCTGATGTGTGTGTGTGTTCTTTTTTTTAATAATTCTATTTTATGTATACCTAATCCTGAATTGTACATCACATCTTTAAAATAAGATAAAATAAAGATAAACCAATCAGAAAATATGTCCCTGGCAATCCACACCCTTTTGTTAGCATAATTATGAATTGGTTAAAAAAAAATTCACTCTTTGAAAGCAGTAGGAATGCAAGCTTTTGCTCTACACAGCAAGTGTTTACTTTTGCACGCCTGCTGCATTAGCGCATTTCAGCAGCGTTATCCTGTCTTTGGCATCTTTAATTCCTGTCAAGACATTCTCATCCTCTGTAGTCAGTGCCTTCTTGAGGCAAGAATGCCAAAACAATGAAGTTTCATCAACATTATAGACGTCTTCTGGCATCACAATTTTATCAGTGATGAACTTGGTAAACTCATAAATTTCTTTGCTGCTTTGTGATTAACAGCAGCTTTAGCACCAGAAATGTTAAAATTTTAATGCTGTGGTTTTCTTACGTTTCTGCAACTGGTCTGTCGAATATTTACAGTTCCCTTCAATTTTCAGTTCATTATGGCTGATCTTTTCTTGTTTCACAATCAGCATACCATTAAGTGACAAATGTCCATTGCAATGCAGATGGATCCACTCTTTCGATACTCACTGATCTCAAGATCTTAGTTTTTAGTTTCATGTAGATTTTTACTTCACTAACTTCTATTCATTACTTTATCTTTTTTTGAGGAAAAAATTCAATTTATTATTTTTTCTTTTAAAGATGTGAATAAGATTAGGAAATTTAACTTCTTTGGGCCTAGGTGACTTAACCACATATTAAGTTAATATCAGTGTCCAAAGGAGGAAGACTATCAAAACATTCCCTTGCACTTATCTCTTTATTTCAGAAAAACAGGAGGATCATAAACTGAATAATGATTATTAAGGACAAGAATTAACAGGAATATATGAAAATAATGCCTTCTTTTATTTCTCTCTCTTTTTTGACTTTTTTTTTGTAAAGATGAGGTCTCACTAGTTTGCCTAGGACGGTCTCAAACAATCCGGCCTCAAGTAATCCTCTTGCCTCAGCCTCCTAAAGTGCTATGAGTACAGGTGTGAGCCACCCTGCCCAGCTCTATCTGCCTCATTCTTAATGAGATCACCAGTTAAGTTCAAGTCAGCATCACAGTTTAGAAGAGACCCTTAGGAAAAAGAAATTCTGGTTTCATAATTTTTGGTATTTTAGGAGCAATGCACCACATATACTGGGTGTTTGAACTACGACCTCTTATAGAGATAATAAGTGCAAATTAATAAGTTTGTTAATTAATAAGTGCAAATAATGTGAGGATTTGATCCAGTGACTCCTAATTTAATACATTGTCATTTCTTACCAAAGCATCAATGTTTACCCCTTGTCCGTTTTTGACAGCAAAAAAGTTTGCCACTAACTTTGGAAAATGTCTGTGTGTACTAATCATTTTCCAGCTGTGGATTATTGAGGGATTGCGGTCCTGCAGTATATTCACCTTGGGCTAATGTGGAGAGAGGTTGAAATGGACAGAGGCCTGTTTTGATCTGAAGCCTCATCTAGTGGTCTAATCCAGCCCTTGGGAACACCAATCCACAATCAGCAATACATCGTTATTTTCATTTCGTTTGTTTCAAAACTTCCATATGGAGATAGATGGCAAGAGTTTGGGAGGGACTCATGGAACAAAATATCGTAAAGTAGATTTCCTCGAAAATTGCTTTTTAGACCATATAGATAAAGAGCTAGGAAGAGAATCTTCCTTTCCTAACTCCTAATGTGAACTTTCATCTATTGCCACTTAGCTGCCATTATAGGTTACACACTCTCTCTTATTACCTATGTTTAAGGAACTTTTTTCATTTCATGCTTGGCCAAATTGATTTTTGATAGTAACTTTTAGCTAATCTCCCTTCCACAATCATTTTTATCTTAAACATTATTCAGTAATTCATAATTCATAATTATGAATAATTAATTATTCAAAATTAAAAGTGCATTTGACTTAGCTACCACTGTACATTCTGAGTTCTTTCATTAAAATTTTGTTTAGCAAGCATATATTTGTCGCTAGCGTGTACCGCGTAACTTCCTAGGATAACTTCTCACAGCATACTCCACTTTTTTTCCTTCTCTTCCCCCTCTTCTCATCCTCTTATTCCTCCTTCTCATCTTCTTTTTTGCAACACTTTGCTTATTTATTATTTGTAAATTCTTCTTCTGCAAGGAGTGGTCTTCTTCACCTATGGAGCATAAGCCATAGCTCTCTTGTTCACATTGGCGTATTTAACTCTTAAAACAATTCCTGACTGGGCACGGTAGCTCAGCCTGTGATCCCAACACTTTGGGAGGCCAAGGCGAGAGGATTGCCTGAGCTCAGGGTTTCGAGACCAGTCTAGGCAACTTGAGGAGACCTCATCTTTACAATAAATCACACACACACACACACACACACACACACACACACACACACAAACTAGTTGGGCATGGTGGCATGCATCTGTAGTTCCAGTTACTTGGAAGGCTGAGCCAGAAGGATCTCCTAAACCCAACAAGGTGAGGCTACAGTGGCCATGAGCGTGACACTGTACTTTAGCTAAAAACAAACAAACAAGTAAAAATTCCTAGAATATAATAGATAATCAATAATCAATAAATCAGGGGATTTACAGTTACTGAGCACCTACTGTGTATGAAAAACTCTCATACGTGCTTTACATATGACATTTCAATTCTCAGAACTTAGAGTTCATCATGTGCTATCTAAATTTTGTTTATAAAAAAATCTGTATTCATTTTTGTTAACATATTTTTTATTTTAAAATCGTGGGGTACAGTTAAGGGTTAGGTATACAAATATGCATCGTTCAGGCACCCTTGTTGATAAGGGGTGTCTCCCCATCCCCAGACAGATATTGACTACCGTTAATACCACCCCCTTCCTGTCCCTACCACTTTCAATCCTTTTCTTATAGTATTACGGTAGTTGTTCAAGGTCCACTACGAGTGAGAGCATGTGATACTCAGATCTTTGTTTCTGTGAGAGAGCACTCAGTATTATAAACTCTAATTCCATCCAGGTTGCTGCAAAATTCATGATTTTGTTCCTTTTTATAGCTGCGTGGTATTCCATCGTGTATATGTACCTCATTTTTTAAATCTAGTCCTCTTTTGTTGGACAGCATGGTTGGTTCCATGATCTTGCTATTGTGAACAATGCTGCGATAAACATACATGTGCAGGTATCTTTTTTATAGAGTGATTTGAGTTCTTCAGGGTATATTCCCAGTAGAGGGTTTGCAGGGTCATATGGAAGGTCAATTTTTAGAGCTTTTATAATTGCCACACTGATTTCCACAGAGACTGCACTAGTTTACACTCCCACCAACAGTGTAGCAGTGTTCCCTTTTCACCACATCCTCTCCAGTATCTGTTATTTTTTGAGTTACTGAAAATGGCTATTCTGACTGGATTTAGGTGGTATCTCAGTGTAGTTTTAATTTGCATCTCTTTGATGACTCGTGAGGTTGAACATTTTTTCATGTATCTGTTGGCCGCGCGTAGGTCTTCTTTTGAGAAGTGTCTGTTCATATATTTTGCCCACTTTGTAATGGGGTTGTTTTTTTTTCTTTTCAGCACGTTTGAGTTCCTTGTAGATCCAAGATTTTAGGCCTTTGTCAGACATGGAGTTGGTAAATACTTTTTCCCAGTCTGTGGGCTGTCTTCCTGCTCTCTTGATGGTTTCTTTGGTTTTGCAGAAGCTTGTCAGTTTGATGAGGCCCCATTTGTCTATGTTATCTCTTATGGCCCATGCATTTTGGGTTTTGCTCAGGAATTGGATGTCAGTTCCAGCTTCCATAAGGGTGTGTCCTGCATTTTCTAAGATTCTTATGGTTTGAGGTTTTACATTTAGGTCTCTGATCCATTTAGAGTTAATTTTTGTGTATGGGGATAGATAGGGGTCTTGTTTGAATCTTCTGCATGTGGTCAGCCAGTGTTCCCAGCACCATTTACTGAATAGTTTCTCCTCTCCCCAATGGTGGGTGGTTATATTCATTTTTTAATTTAAATATTGAAATATTTTAAAACTGGTATTTTGTTGATGGAAGGAAAGAATTGGGCTTCAGAAGCTTGTTCAACTTTGTACCCCTAGCCCTAAGCATTCAACAGATTCCTAAAATAATTAATGACTATCTACTTTTTCTTTTTCTTTTTTTTTTTTTTTTTTGATTTGGAGTCTCACACTGTCGCCCAGACTGGAGTTCAGTGGCCGCACCCGGCCACCCCAGCCACGACCTGCTGGGCTCCAGCGATCCTTCCACCTCAGCCTTCCGAGTAGCCAGAATTACAGGAGCGCGCTACCATGCCCGGTTGATTTTTTGATTTATTGTAGAGATGAGGTCTCGCCAAGTTGCCCAGGTGGGTTTCGAACCCGCGGGCTCAGGCAATCCACTCACCTCAGCCTCCTAAGGCGTGGGATTACAGGCTGAGCCACCAAGCCTGGCTGACTATATACTTTTTCAAATCAATGTTATTTGATTGATCAACTACTATATAATGGTAACTTAATAGTTTCCAACTTTAGATTTTAATCTAAATCACAGGAATTGAATTGCTTGGAATTAAAAAAAAACAATTTTGGAAAGATTTTTGATAGTTAAAGGCAGGGGACAACTTTTACCACTTTAGTATTTTTTCCTAGGCAAAAAGTGACCTCCATGGGAATGCAAGCTAGTTCCACCTCTATGGAAAGCAGTAGGCAATTTCTAAAAGAATTAAAAATTGATCTTCCATATGATCCAGTAATCCCTTTCCTGGGGATATAACCAGAGGAACATAAATTGCTCTACCCAAGAGATACCTGCACATAGCTGTAATGCCGCACTATTCTCAATAGCAACAACACGAAACCAACGGTGTTGCCCATCAAAAGTGGACTGGATAAAGAAATGTGGTATATCCACACAATGGAATATTATACAGTCACAAAGAAGAACAATATCACGAACTTCACAGCAACGTTAGCAGCATCACTGCAGTTGGAGACCATCACACCGAGTGACTATCACAGAAACAAAGAACTGAATACCACGTGTTCTCAGTGATAAGCAGGCCCAGAACCAGTCACGTTAGCACAGGAGTGGGATTGGCAGTTGCTGGGCACTGCTGGGGAGGGAGGGAGGGAAAAAGGAGGAAGGCATGGGACAATGCAATGGGTATCTTGTCCACTACTAGGGGAGATGAGGGCCAGTTAGAAGCCCCAACTTCACCTATATACAACCTACTTATGTAGCAAATCCTCACTTGTACCCCACAACACTAAAATACATACTTTTTTTAAAAAAGAAAAAGGAGACATATGGGACAGGCTGGACAATCGCTTCAATTCACATGTTAATTTTTCAATGATTTGCTTTCTGATTTTGCTGATGAGAAGTATGAATTTTAACTGCTTGCAGCCACCTACCTGCCATGTCTCAGGCATTTTGCAGACATCCTATCTACATATACTAGCTGACACCTCACCATGTGCCAGACTCAAAGATATTAATATCTTGGTCTTCCAGTTTGCCAGTGGTAGAGCCAGGCCTATATCCAGGCAAAACACCCTGGGAACTAGGAAATCCAAGTAGTATATATTTCCTCTTCCACAAAAATAAGAAGGTCATGGCATTACTATTGTTTGTTGTTGCTATATACCATGTATTTTACAGTCCTTCTCACACACTAAACACTCAATAAATATGTTACTCATTCACTACATGTCAATTGAGATTCTAAGTGTGTCATCATGTTGGCACTTTATGTTAGACAATTATCACCCCAAAGACTCCAGCTCTTCTCTGCATAGAGCTTAAAATCTAATAAATGAGACATCAAAAAATTACGAAAAATATTTACTTTTAAAATGTAATGAATGACAAGCAGGAAAATTAGAAGGAATTATACAGAAGCATAACAAAAATACCCGCTTGTGGTTTGGGATTCAGCTGAAGTTCCCTTGAAAGAGTAGTGTCTTTATAGTAGAGTTTGAAGTCTGGTAGTGTGATACCACCTGCTTTGTTTTTTTTGCTGAGGATTGTTCTGGTTATTCTTGGTCGTTTGTGTTTCCATATGAATTCCTGTGTTGTTTTTTCTAGGTCTGAGAAGAATGTTGTTGGTAATTTGATTCATGTTTATTTTAAATATTGTTTTTCAGACGCCCATCATCCTGTTTCAATCAGGCACCTACATTTTCTCTGGTAACTGTTTTGATTTTTGATTTCCAAAGATTAGGCCTATAATGTTTTTAAAAAATTAAAATCCCTTTATACCTGAAAGTATCTGTGATATTACCCAGTGAACCAGGGGAAAACCACTAATATTTACTCTTTCACTTTGTTAAGAAAAATAAAAAAGAAACTTTATTTAGGTTTATTTGGTCTGCTCTATATTCATTAATTAGCTCAATGCAAATGTAAAATATCTATGAGAAGAAAATACAAAAAATAAGAAAAACTCATTCTTAGGTTAAATTTTCATGTGTAGAAAGTTTTAATGTAAATATTTAATAGATTCACATATCTTAAACACTTTGCTTCAAGTTCTTGGGTATTTATCAATGTGTTCACTGCTCGTAATAATTCATTTTTACCCTTAATGGAATTGGACTAAATTTTATAAAATAATTATGTGTTATACACATTGTTGTCTTCCAGTTTGATTTTATTGATTACTGTAATAAATTAACTATTGTCATTTACGGTCTCTGATTCTTGCTTATAGACTCAAAAGTTAGAACTCATGTGTTCAACAAAGGACAGTTTCTGTGTCTTAAAGAAAGGATTCTATCAGATATTTTAACGATTGATATAACAATTAATAGATTTTTGGCTAAAGATTGCCAAGCCCATATAACTTAGAAATCTTCCCAACTATACCACAGACCTGAGCAGTCTTTCTAGGACTCTTTTTATTTCAGAGAAGATAACTTCAGAAAAGCAAACTGCTAACCCAATATCCAAGAGAACAAGAATTAATTACATAGGATGGAATGAAGAAATTTTGAGCTAATGAAGAAAATTTAACAGCAGTTATTTGTTTCCAAACAAGTATTGTTGATGTTTTAATGACCCATTTACTGATAAGTATATAAGGAATCATTGTTCATTCCTGATCTCTTACTCTTAGCTTAGAATATTATGGTTTTATAAATGGAAATGAAACTTATTTAATGTTAAAATTTCTTATTGAATCAAATAACTGACATATTTATGGGGTAATGTGATCTTTTGATACATGCATATATTATGTAATGATCAAATCAGGGTAATTGGGGTGTCTAACATCTCATATATTTATCATTTCTTTTTGTTGGGGATATCCTATTATTGATAACTGTAGTCACCCCACTGTACTATTGAACACTAAAATATACTCCTTTTATCTAACTCTATTTTTGTGCCCATTAATCAGTCTTCATCCTTCCATCTCCTCTATTCTTCTCAGACTCTGTTGCTCAAATTCTTATGCCTGTTTTTTCTTTTGATAAACTTAAACACTCAAGACTTTCTAATAAATAAGACCCTTCCTCTGACCCTGCAGATTATGAAAAGAGCTATCTTTAAATTTCTCACTGGAAATCACTGATCTGTACTAAGAGATTTGACAATTAAGTTCAAGAACTTGGCATTGTGCGCTTACGTTGGCTACACTATACAAACAACTCGGTAAGGTTTCATAACCTTGATATATCAGTGTCTCACAGTTGCGTTTGTGTTGACATGTGACAGTGTCTTGCTGAGTGGCATTCGTTATTGTTGTTGCATGCTTTTTTGTGCCATCATGAGAATGTCAGAGATTGAATTAGAGCATCAAACAAACATTAAATTTCTTGTTAAACTTGGTAAGAGTGGAAGTGAAATCAGGGACATGTTAGTCCAAGTTTATGGGGATAATACCACGAGGAAAACAGCAATGTACAAATGGATTAAATATTTTTCTGAGGGGAAAGTGTCACCGATGAAGAGAGGTCGGGATGGACATTGCAAAAACTCATCAAATTGCTCATCAGAATCGTCAACTGACTGTGTGAAGCATAGCAGACCAAATAAACATTGATAGAGAAATAGGAAAATCTTAACTGTAAATCTTGGCATGAGACAGGTGTGTGCAAAAATAATCGTGAAGGAGCTCCTGCATCATGACAATGCACCAGTTTACACAGCACTGTCTGTGAAGGAGTTTTTACCAGTAAACAAATAACTGTATTGGAACATTCTCCATACTCACCTGATCTGGCCCACAGTGACTTGTTCTTTACCTGAAAATAAATAAAATATTGAAAGGAAGACATTTTAATGACATTCAGAACGTCAAGGGTATTATGACAGCAGTTCTGACTGCCATTCAGAAAGAGTTCCAAAATTGCTTTAATATGTGGACTAGGTGCTGGCATCTGTACATAGCTCCCCAAGGGGAGTACTTTGAAGGTGACGATAGTGATATTCAGCAATGAGGTATGTAGCACCTTTCCTAGGATGAGTTTGTGAACTTAATTGTCAGGTACTCATACAGGCAGACTTTTTTGCACCTGGGCTTACAGTATATTTTTATCTCTTGACATTTTACCATGGCAATGATGAGAAGGCAAAAAATGAAAACCTAAAGAAGAAAAGAGCTAAGTAAAATAATTAGTTATCTCCAACGCCTGCAGAAGAGATGACTAAACCCATTAATCTTCCTTATGAGCATCTCTAAGATGAGGATCTCTCCCAAGTAGCAGGTAGCCTCATTCTTGCTTACCTGAAATGAAACATTTTTAAGTGTATTGCAAATCTCACTGAAGTCTCATAATTCAGAAACAAATATTTTTTCTTAATCTTATTTTTTGACAATAGTTATTTTCATTCATTCTTTCTTTCTTTCTTTCTTTTTTTTGAGTCGGAGTCTCACTCTGTCACCCAGACTGGAGTGCAGTGGCCGCTCCCGGCCACCGCAGCCTTGACCTGCTGGGCTCCGGCGATCCTTCCGCCTCAGCCTTCCAAGTGGCTGGAACTACAGCCGCGAGCTACCACGCCCGGCTAATTTTTTGATTTTTTATTATAGAGATGAGGTCTCGCCAAGTTGCCCAGGCGGGTCTCGAACCCGCGGGCTCAGGCAATCCACTCACCTCAGCCTCCCAAGGCGCGGGATTACAGGCTGAGCCACCGAGCCCGGCTTCATTATTTCAATAATAGTCTGCCTCCATTTTATCTAAAATTGGACAAATTGATTGTCCAGTGTTATATTCGGGAATAAATAATTTAAAATCATGTACAGCAAGCCAACCATTAGGAAACAAAGGCACCAAATGCCTACAAAACTCGCGCAGGAAGCCGGACTGCTAGCTGGCTTGCAGGGCTTCAGCTGCATAAGTGATAAGAAAGGTCACTTCCTATCAGGACAGGAATTTTAGCATATTTGGGGGACTTTGAGGAGAGAGGGATTTATAAAATATGTGGGTACACAGTGAAATCCGGGGGAGAGATTTTCTTGGTCTTGACTTCCTAGCCTCAATGTGAAGAAAAAAATCATAAAGTATTTTAAATGACTGATCCCTGGATTCTTTGACAAAATTTACAAACATTTTTTTTTTTTTTTTTGCCTCAGTGGTTGCCAAATAGTACATGATGAAGGAAGCTTATATGCTTAACACTTCTGTTGAATCTGCATAAATTACCAGGCTGAACTATTATGAGGCCAGCCTTTTTTCTGATCAATATTTGAAGATTATTTATAACCAAAGCATGGGGAATATTAAGAAAAATATTAAAATTGGGAAAAAGACAAAAAGGTGGGTGGCATATCTATTCAATCCTTTTCTGAGATGTTGTTTAACAAGTCCACCTGGGGATTATATAATTTTTCAGGGTTATGTACCTATGTTTGACTTTGCTCTTTACTATATATTTGACCAAAACCCAGAACTATAGAGTTACTTGCTAACTTAAAATTTTTTTTTTTTTTGAGTTGGTGTCTCACTCCATTACCGAGGCTAGAAGGCAGTGGCACACCTCTCGGCCACCCCAGCCTCGACCTGCTGGGCTCCAGTGATCCTTCCGCCTCAACCTTCCAAGTAGCTGGAACTATAGGTGCACGCTACCATGTCTAGCTAAACAAATTTCTGTCTGATAAAAAATATAACCCTAATGGTTGTCATTTTATTGCTCAATAGGAAAATAATGACTTTGTATCTAAACTATCAGTCCTACTCTAAAGTTTTTAGATGACTTCCCAGACAAATGATATAAATCCCTATTCATCAAACGCTTTTGGAGTCAGTTTTATCATCTTAGCAGTTATGTCATTAATGAATGAGCTGAATAAAATATTTGACATTCATTAATTTTATATTTGCATGTCATATTTTCACGTTTTAAAATATTATATGTTAACCCATATAAGATATTTATGTTTCTGAAAGTTTGAATTTTTCTTTTCATGTGGGTAATTAGATAAGATTTCACTATCACACAATGCAAAATAAATCTAGATTTTAGTCTCCTTTTACCTTGAGTTCTCTTTAAACTTTCTGCTGCAGTCTTTGGATTAATTAGATGTATATCCTTCTGTAATGGCAAAGAGGAAGACAGGCATTCTGGACGCAGACTAAATGGTCCTGATGTCATGAACCAGGATTGTCTCTAGAAATAACTGATCCTATTTTCCAATTACTCTTGGAAATGACAGAATAATAGTAAATCTGTCAAAACAAAAATTGTTTTGGATAGATATTTTCAAAGGTCATTTTGTGAATACTAATGAAGTCAATGCAACAATTTGTTTTGTTATTTTGATGTGCCTATAGCAGCTGACTCAAATCTGGCAGGCCACTGGGAAATGGTGTCGCACAAAATCAGAATTTTTTCCCCACAAGAACAATATTTAAATGTTCTCCTAGTCTAGGTGCACCAATAAATACACCTGCACTTAAGAGCTTCCCAGGCTCAATTCATATGCCATATTCTATAATATTGAACTCTGGCATCTTCATCAACCATTTGCTAAATCAGGTAAACTTTGAATTCAAAGCTGTTTGTAAGACAATTGCTGAAGTCATCTGTGGGCAAAATTATATTAGGTGAGAAAGTATTTTGGCATCTCATCTGAGTGAGAAGTTCCTTTGCTATCTTAATTTGGGCACTCACACTTCTCCTGCCCCTATATACAAGACCCATACTTTTCTTCTTAGCATTAATCAACATCAAAATAATAAATAATTTACCTTTTAATTCATTTTCTTTTCCTTACTAAGGTATTGGTTTCATTTGGTCAATTATTTTTTTCTTGTGTTTTTTCTGCTATAACCTTAAAACATATAACATTTAGAAATGTGTCTGGTACATAGTAAGCATCTGGTACATAGTAAGTGCTCAGTACATATATTTTACATGAATTGAATGAAGTGAATAAATTAATGGAATTTGTCTAAGTCCATTTAAGACCATTACAGTATTAGAAAATTTTAAACAAGTCAAAGAATCTTTCCATCAAACGTTCGAACATAAGATTCATAAGAACTTTCTGATTTTCATTTGCTTCAGCAAAGTTTAATGTTTAATAACTGACAGAAACTGTTACCTAAGGTCAATATTATATTACGTTCATAGAGACTCAACAATTTGTAATACTTTCTTCTTTCTATTTTGATACTTTTATTGTTTATTTTTTATTTTTATTTTTTGAGTTGGAGTCTCACTCTGTCGCCCTGGCTAGAGTGCAGGGGCACGCTCCCGGCCACCGCAGCCTCAACCTGCTGGGCTCCTGTGATCCTTCCACCTCAGGCTTCCAAGCAGCCGGAACTACAGGTGCATGCTATCACGCCCTGCTAATTTTTGATTTATTGTAGAGACGAGGTCTCGCCAAGTTGCCCAGGCAGGTTTCGAACCCACGGGCTCAGGCAATCCACTTGCCTCAGCCTCCCAAAGTGCTGGGATTACAGGCTGAGCCACCGAGCCCAGCCTCTTGTTTATTTTTATAGAGCCTCTCAAATTCTGCTCTTAATTAAGAGTATATATAATAAGTAAATATTATCTATGTCTATACCATAAAAATTGACTTTTCAAAATTCTGAAATGGTTGTTAAAACATTAGTCATATACCTATTCTACCAACACCCTTTAGAAAACAAAATGAGTTTGAAAGAAAAATACTTTTTTGTCCTCTAAATCAGTAAATAACAGTCATGTCTTTTGAATAATTAAACATTACCAACAACAATGTTGCATATATTTAAGCTAATTATAAGTGAGAGGGGTTTTCTTTTAGGATATGTTTTATGACTACCTTGGTAAGAAAAGTACATTTTCTTCTATAAAGAAAGATAATCAAAGGCAGTTAGCACAGAGGAATATAAAAATTGATTCCAAATTCTAGGAGGCTTTGCCTTCCATGTATGAGTACAAATAAGAAATTACCAGCATGAAAATAAGCTATTAGGTAATATTACTTGACAACCAACAATTCAGATTGATCAAACAGACGCATTTCCCCATAAATGTTAGCTAAATGAATCAGTGTATAGCTGATTAAAATCAAAAATCTGACATTGCCTATATATATTTTATATTACACATAAAATCTACAGTACACGTTAGCATTCTATTTGGTATTTGGTGTGAAAATATAAACAAAATATTATTGGAGTTGAAAATTTCATTGAAAGTACAAAAAATTCAAATACTGATAGGTGGTTTGCAACATTCCATTTATTTGTATAGCAAAAATGTCTGTAAATTAGTCTTTAGGATATACAATAATTTTATTCATAAAAATATTGCATATTTTATTTAAGAATTTTCAAGTTATGATGGTAGATAAGGACTACTAATTTTCTTTGTAACTATTGTAGTACACATTTTCCAAAATGTTTCAAACTTTCAACAACATTGGATACTAGAAATATTTAATCTGCAAAACTTAAAGAATTTCTGTTTACTTACTTACGAGGTCATAAGGCAGAATACAATGTGGACAACAGAGATAAAAAGGAAAGAAAGAAAGAGACCATATGACTTCTGCTCAGCTATCTGTTAAACTGTTTTCACTCTCCTCCCAGAAAAAAAGAAAGAACTGTTATCACATGTCCTCCCTAATCTGACCTATTCATTCCTCTCATTCTACAATCAATCCCATTCTTAGTTGAGAGAGTTGTGGGAATGGTGTTCTATGGAGAATGTAATTATTTATTTGCTGTCTCACATAATGAAAAAAAAATTCCTAAGACTATTTAGAAATAACATTTCCTCATGGACGTTTAATCAGGCAGTGAAATCCGTAACACTTCCTCAGAACAGAAAATTTACACGGAATAGATACAATTACAAAACAATAACAACAACCAGCTACAGGCTACGCTAATCATTTATCTCCTTGTTTTGCAAATTAAGAAAATTACTCTAATAGATGTTGCATAACTGTTAAGAGAAAATTTCACAGATTTAAACCTGATATTGATATAACACCAGACAAAATTATATATATATATATAAAAGTTTGTCTGGTGTTACATATATTTCATGGATGCAGAAAGTTGCAAAAACAGCAATAACAAAACCAAACCCCAGTTTTTTTTAGAAAGATGCACCACATGAACTGGAATCACTTTTGGGAACCTGATACTCTGTTATGTTCTCAATAAGAAAGTTGAAAGCTACGATGAAAACACGAGACACCATGATGAAAACTGAGTTGATTTAAAGTCAGGAAAAAATGAATAGGGAATACAGTGAGATAAGGAAACATGGTAAAGGATAGAATATTGCAGCCTGAAATTCAGCGTTAGAAACAGTGAAACATAGTGATGATATTGCAGAAACCAAATCTGTCATGTGGAGGAGGACAAACCTAGGACATTGTCCCTGAATATAGAGTAACAAGGAAAAAAAAGAAGATAATTATAAACCACAAAAATCAAGGGGGAAAAATGAGAGAATTTGTGTTCCTGAGGAAGAGATCAAAACCAAAGAATAATGAGAGAAAATCAATGTAAAATATAATTCAAAAAAGCCAATATTATGAAACTGAAAAAAGATTTGACTTATAAGACCGAAAGTGTTTACCAAGACAAATACCTCATTTTATCCTAATAAATTTGTAAAATATTTCAAGAAAAAACTAGTAATTCTACAATCTAAGATGTAGAAAACAACTCTCATACTCCAAGGAATAAAAATGACTTTTGAAACTTTTACATAATACATGCAGAAGAGAGTAGAGTAAAATCCAAAATATTTTGAGAAAGAAAGGAATTAAATTTTGTGTGTGCATGCATTTCTGACATATAGTTTGTTGATTGTGTGCATAGGTTAGAGAAAGTGAACCACTCATGTTCTCTCAACTGTCAGGGAAGGGGGAGTGAGGGAAGGGCATACCTCATCAACAAGGTTACTTGCATAATCAATGTTTGTATACCTAACCCTGAATTATACCCTAAATCTTTACTAAAAAAAGGAATACTTGAAGATATATTTTAGCCAGCACAAATATGAATTATGTATTAAATATTCATTAAATATTTAATGATAGCTACCTACAGAGACATTACTGGGGGCAGACACTATGCTAGGCACTGGGGATAAAAAGGTGGATCATATAGTGCTACTCGTACTTATACAATGTTACAAAGCATATAACTAGGAGATTTTAAGCCACAGAAGAAGTAAGAAAGGATCCCTGGGAAAGTTTATATTGAATTGAGATCTAAAGAATGAGCATGAAAAATTAGGGTAATTGAGTTGAAAGGAAAAATATATTTAAAGAATCTGAGAAATGAACAACTCTGACATGACCAGAGACTGGAAAGAAGCCAATGTGACTATGGAGGAGAAAAAAAAGTTACGGTGTCACATGAAGTATGGGAAGGGGTAGGAAATAGACCATGCATGACCTTATAGACCATTTTAACATTTTTGGTCTTTATCTGAAAAGCAAGGAAAGCCATTGACTGACTTAAGTTGTGCGTTTATGTGTGTGCATGTGTCCAAGCAACATGTTCAGATTCACATTTGTAAAAGTTCACACTGATTGAAGTATTGAATATATTTAAAAATAACAATTTAGATGTAGGGAAACCACCTAAAGTGCTATTTTATTTGTGTACCTCCAGAGAGGATGAATGAGAGTAACAGTTATGGACATGGAAAAGTAGACAGTTTAAAGATATGCTGGGCTAAAAACATCTAGGTTTTTGGTGTGTGCCTTTTATTGGACATTAATGATTTTCACTAAGATAAAGTATGTTAGAAAAGGCAGGCTCAGTGTTTGGGAGAAAGTTATCTGTACCATGTAGGGTATTGTTACATGTGAGTATCCTTTGTGATATATAAATGAAAATATCAAATTTCAGTAAGGGAATTGGAACTGGTGTTCTGAGGAGAATTCTCAGAGATACAAGTCTGTGTTATTGTATGTAGAATTTATTAAAAATTTTGGAACTGGATAAGACAGAGGAAATAACTCATAAATATATAAGCCTGGAAAATAGGAACTGGCATGAAGCACTGAAAGAAGTTACAATTAGACTAAGAGTAAATACTTTCATAAACATTTTTAAAAAAATGCTTCCTTATAAGTAGATATACAATAAATGGCTTTAATAATATGGAGGTATATTTATTCCTCAGTTACATGAGTATGCAGTCCAGGACTAGTTTTATGGTTCTAAGGTCATCCTCATCCTTAGTAAGTAATTTTGATTCTCAAGTTCTCTTCTGGTTTCAAGATTCCTGTTGGGGCCCTAGCTTCATGTCCCTATTTCAGGCAGGGAAAGGAGGAAGGATGGAAAATATCCAGAAGACCCGCCTGATTAATGCACCGTCTCATTGTTAATTTCTGAATGCAGTGATGCTAGCAAATGTAAATTTTGGCTGGGCACATTGGCATCTGGAATGAGACATTCTTCTTGTTAGTAGAGAAAATAGAGAATGGGCATGGGGGAGGCAATTAGATGTCTGTGCTATAAACATACTATGGGAAAATCTCTCATACCTCACTGTTTATAGTACATGTTACTACAGACTTTCTGAATGAAAATTTGGTGAATTGTATTCAAGTATTTAGAACGTTTATATGCTTTGAGTGTTTTCACTTTTAGGAGTTTATTCTAGTAAAACAGAGACATTCTGTCATAATAAGAAGACTTGAAAAGTTAAAGCGATAGTCATGATATTTAGGTTGAAAACAAACCAATGTTAAGACTAGTAAGTGTTGAAAGTTCTGGATAACAATCAATTACTTATTGAATGGGACATGAGATATAGGCCTACCCTTTAAGGTAATTCAAATTAGAGCTTCTGGTTCCATTATTTTAATAATAAAATTTACATTGTTATGCCAAATTTAAGCCTTTCACTTAAATTTAAGTACCCTGGACTCTGGTTGGCCTTTCTCAAAGCAATCTATTTTTTCAATTTCCTTGTTCAGGACCCTATACTCTGTTGCCAATTAAATATTGCATATTGATTTGGTCTGTTACTATTATAGAAATCAAGTAAGTCTTATCATTATCTGTTTATATTTAGTGTTGTCATTCAGAGATTTCATGACCTGGACTATGAAGAATACAATATTTGGTTCATTCTTCATGTTGCAAAACCAGTTGAAATCTCTTTCTTCATACATATGGTGAAAGATTACCAGTAATAATCAATTTCTTTCTATAAAGTCTTAATTTTACTAAACAACTTGACTTCAGAAACATACAAGTTTACTCTTTATAGATAGGTAATTACTTAACAAAAATTATATATCTTACTCTCTTATCATTAAAATTAACTAGCAAATCAAATGAAAATTACTGTATCACTTTTCATTTGTATTATAACTTTCTTGTTAAACTTCATAGTAAATTTTCTTTTTATGATTGTATAATAGAGTTATGCTTTTATTCACAGACTCGGTGGCATTTTCTATGTCATATACATTGTCAATATTTAGACACTGGGAATCTTTTTTAACTGAGCTCATTTTTTTTATAGCACTATTCAAGACATCTTTGAAATCCTCCTCAATTTTGGGCAGCTATAATATGTTCCACATCACAGGACCAGCTATTATCCAAAAAGTACTAGTTCCTTTTCACAGCAGAAGAGAAAAGGTATTAGAAGGTAAATTCTGGGCGTTGGGGGCTGCCTATTAGATTTTTCCACATGAATAAGTCTGGTAGGTAGAATGGAATTGGTGCTGGGCCAAATTAGTGCTTGAACTAGAAAAGATACTACTTTTTAAAAGGATATGAATTTATACTGTTACCAGTTTAATGTTATTAAATCTTTATTTTGAATTTTATTTGATGTGAAATGTATTTTATCAGTGAAACATACAGATCATTAATCCTTTCCCAAAGTTTTAAATATGCTCCTTTTTCTGTTATAATCCTTATGTCTCATTGGCTTCCATTTTAGAGTTACTTCAGTCTTTCACTATTTGTTACCATAGGATAAAGTAAAGTTGTCTAATCTGTCTATCCTTTTCTCTCATCTTATTGATAGCTAGTAAAATAAAATATTCAGAAATAAAAATGCTATTTTGTTTTCACATTGCAGAAATGAAGGAAGTTCTATTTAACCAGAGTTTAAAGTAATTATTTTTAAAGCAAAAATGTAAAAATATACACTGTCATACTTGTTTTGTGTCATATATACAAATGCACATTTTAAGTTAAAGAAAAAACAAGCTTATTCTGAAAAAAAGTTTAGCATATGTAATTAGTGGTACTATTTATTATTTTGGAGATCTCAATAACCATTCAAGTGTGAAATGCAAATACATAATTAGTTAATTTATTAATCATTCATCTAAAATATCAATTGACTATTTTATGCCAGATATTCTTCAAGGTCTAAGAATATTTTTACATATGTTAATGTAATTAATTACATTTATGATGTTGCAACTGATGAACAAGCCCTGCATCCCAGAGTTGAAACCTACTTGGTCATGGTGGATAATTTTTGACATGTGTCATTGGATGGATCTGATTTGCTAGAATCTTGTTGAATATTTTTGCTTCTATGTTCATTAGGGATATTGGCATGTAGTTCTCTTTGTTGGATCTTTACTCAATTTGGGTATCAGTGTGATGTTAGCTTCATAAAATGATTTAGGGAGACTTCTGTCTTTCTCAATTGCTTGGAATACTTCCTTTTTTTCCCCCTCTTTTAATTTTTATTTTAAAATAATGAGGTACAATTCAGGGTTAGGTATACAAATATTCATTGTGCAGATACCCTATTGATGAGGTGTGCCCTCCCTTCCCCAGGCAGATATCAACTACTGTCAATCCCACATCCGCCATGCCCCGCAGTTTCCTGCTACTGTCAATCCTTTTCTTATACTAATACGATAGCTGTTCAAGGTCCACTTATGAGTGAGAACATGTGATACTCAGCTCTTTGTTTCTGTGAGAGATCACTCAGTATTATAAACTCTAATTCCATCCAGGTTGCTGTGAAGTTCATGATTTTGTTCTTTTTTTAGGACTGCGTAGTATTCCACTGTGTATATCTACCACATTTTTCTTATCCAGTCCTCTTTTGATGGGCAGCACGGTTGGTTCCATGTTCTTGCTATTGTGAACAATGCTGCAATAAACATACATGTGCTGGTATCTTTTTCCTAGAGTGACCTGAGTTCTTCCGGGGATATTCCCAGGAGGGGGATTGCAGGGTCATATGGAAGGTCGATTTTTAGAACTTTTAGGAAATGCCACACTGATTTCCACCAAGGCTGTACTAGTTTGAACTCCCACCAACAGTGTAGAAGTGTTCCCCTTTCACGACATCCTCTCCAGCATCTATTATTTTTTAAGTTACTGATGATGGCCATTCTGACTGGAGTTAGGTGGTAATTCAGTGTAGTTTTAATTTGCATTTCTTTGATGACTAGTGAGACTGAATATTTTTTCATGTATCTATTGGCTGCTCATCTGTCTTCTTTTGAGATGTGTCTATTCATATCTTTAGCCCACTAAATAATGGCACTGTTTTTTTTTTTTCTTTTCAGCACATTTGAGTTCCTTGTAGATCCTTTGTGTTAGGCCTTTGTCAGACATGAAGTTGGCAAATATTTTTTCCCAATCTGTGGGCTGTCTCCCTGCTCTCTTGATGGTTTCTTTGGCTTTGCAGAGGCTTGTCAGTGTAATGATGCCCCACTTGTCTATCTTATCTCTTATGGCCTGGGCACTTCGAGTTTTGATCAGAAATTGATTGCCAGTTCCAACTTCCATAAGAGTGTCTCCTGCATTTTCTAAGGTTCTTGCAGTTTGAGGTTTTACATTTAAGTCTGTGATCTATTTAGAGTTAATTTTTGTGTATGGGGATAGGTAGGAGTCCTGTTTCAATCTCCTGCATGTGGTCAGCCAGTTTTCCCAGCACTATTTACTGAATAGGTTCTCCTCTCTCCAGTAGTGGGTGGTGGAGGCTTTGTCGAAGATAAGTTGGTTGAGGAATTGAGGTTTTGCTTCTGGAATCTCAATTCTATTCCATTGGTCTATATGCCTGTTCTTGAACTACTAGGCTGTTTTGATTATTGTAGCTTTATAGTATAAAGTCTGGGAGTGTGATACCTCCTGCTTTTTTTTTTTTTTTTTTTTTTGGTGAAGATTGTTTTGGCTATTCTTGGTTGTTTATGTTTCCATATGAATTCCTATTTTGTTTTTTCTAGGTCTGAGAAGAATGTTCCTGGTAATTTGATGGGTATTGCATTCAATCTGTAGATTGCCTTAGGTACAATGGACATCTTAACAATGTTGGTTCTTCCAATCCATGAGCATGGAATATTGTTCCACTTGTTTGTGTCATCTTTGATTTCTTTGAGCAGTGTTTTG
>CAUYQG010096740.1:0-10557 GCA_963574415.1 Tarsius wallacei
AGTAACTTCTGTTTAAAGAAATGCTTTGTAATTTTTTGGCTTGAAAATTTCAAATATTGAGGGGTTTTAGAAAGAACCATGTAGGTACTATTTTCAAATACTGAGAGGCGTTAGAAGCATGTAGGTACTTCCTTCGGGTCAGCAAGATGATCACAGGCTGCATTTAGGAAGAGGAGGAGACGGGCTTGGTGTCAGAACTTGGCTGCGTCTCAAGCTGCATTTGGTTATATTTCCTTTTTAATTACAGCTTTCTTAACTGAGCTGCTGGTGGCGCTTCTGTGAGCCTCGACTCAGGGGGGACTAGTTAACTTGCACAGTTAATACCAAGTGCTCAACTGCAGCCTCCTCAAGCATAATTTACACCCACCTGTCTCGACACCTGAGCAGAGTTTAAACGTGCAGCCTGGTGGCCTTTGGTGACTAATGTGCTGGGGCTGGGAGTGGGTTTTAATCTCTGAGTTCTGGCAAGAGTTCCAGGGAACATGGGATACGGGGCGAGGGGACAGTTCCACAAATGTGAGTGCAGAAAGAGGGAATGCGGAAGCATTGCCTGCAGGGGGCACATGGCTGACTGCTCTGCGCAAGGGAGTCCTGCAGGAAAGATGGGGACCCTCCACACGGGAACACACGCTGAGTTGAACTTCATTAATGGAATGTTTGTGATAATTGGACCAGAGGCAAGGGTGGCATTTATCCCCATACAAACTATGACTATAAGGATTTAGTAAGTAATAATAGTATAAACAAGCTTACTGGGGGAGCATTTACACTTTTAAAAAAGCTAACATTTATTGAGTGTTTACTATGCACCACACTTTGTGCTGTTTTATATTCACCATCTTACTTAATTTTCATATTCATTACTCAATGAGGGACATATTTTATTATTCCCATTTTATAGGTGAGGAGCCTGAGGCACCAACAGGCTAAATAGCACGCCCAGGATCCCAGAGCCAGTCCTGCCAGCACCATTGGAGGTCAGTGCCCCAGCCTGTGCCACTACTTTTTTTTTTTTTTGAGTTGGAGTCTCACTCTTGTTGCCCAGGTTGGAGTGCAGTGGCACGCTCACAGCCACCACAGCCTCAACTTGCTGGGCTCAGGTGATCCTTTCACCTAAGCCTTCCAAGTAGCTGGAACTACAGACGCATGCCACCGTGCCCAGCTAGTTTTTGTGATTTATTGTAGAGACAAGGTCTCACCAAGCTGCCCAAGCTGGTCTCAAACCCCTGGGCTCAGGCAATCCACTTGCCTCGGCCTCCCTAAGTGCTGGGATTACAGGCTGAGCCACTGAGCCTGGCCCACTACTCTTCTTAAGTAAGCAGGCTACTTGGGGATTTAGAAAGTTCCCATCTGTACAGCAATCAAAACACAGCACCAGTCAAGTTTCTCAGGTGCAACAACAGAAGTGCCTATGGCTTTGGGTCTGAGTAGAAGATGACCTCCAGGATATTAGCTAGCCACAAAGCAAGGTCCAGCTTGGCAGGTCTCCCTGGCAACCCTGATGAGGGGCACGGCAGCCGGCACCGTGGCCTCTGAGATGGATGTTCTGGGCTGCTCTGGTTCCTGCTAGGTGGTCTTCACCTTATGCCCTTTCTAGCGAAGTGACATGTGAGGTGTCACATGCCTGCACCCTGACAGTAGAGAGGCGGGGACTTCAAAACGCCCAAACACAGAAAGCATGTTCCCCAGTGCTAGACAGCCTAAATCAAGATATAGGTACTAAAGATGCAGTAGCAATCTTAATTGCACTAAGTGATGTTCCCACTTAGTGAGGTCTTTTGCCAATGTCACTGGAGGGCACTTTGTGGTCTGGGATCACCTAGAGCTGCAGCAAGGTGAGGACAGAGAGCACCAATGGGAAAGAGAAATCCTGGCTCAACCCTTCACGAGCCATGGACCTCAGGCAAGTCACTGTGCCTCCTTGACACTGAAATGGAAACTGTGGGCCCACTCCTGGGACACGGGGCCAGTTGCGAGGGGTGAGTGAAATAATGTTCCCACAACACCAGAACCCACAGAATCTCAGGCAAACGTCAAGGGTCATGATCACCGAACACAACATGCTTGCATTTCTTACTAGTGAGATACAGCCTCTCCCAGGGCAGGCTGGTTGATGTGCCTTATTGTAATGCATGGGTAACTACTGCTATATTGAGAAAAGATCTCGGGCTAAGAACGTAAACATCAGCTCCAAATGAGACTCTGCATATGGCAGAATAACAACTCAATGCACGTGAGGTCATGTGAAAAACTGCTTTCAGCGGAGGCCCACTCCAGACTTGGCGCCAGAGCAAGCAGAGATACTCACCACGGATGTTTCAAAACATTCCAGGCCTTGGCCCAGTGCCCACGCCCGGGCCTCTGCGGAGTCCACTGCTCGTCGGCTAGCCAGGTCTGTCTTGTTTCCCACTAGAACACCTATTCAGGAGACCAAAACACAGTACTTGACTGCAGGAGTCTGGAGGACAGCAGGAGAGAGGAGAGAGCAAACACACTATTCCTGAGGGGCATAAAACGTCCTAAGAGAGTGGCTTCCTGACTCGAGGGGAGACCCCAGCAGGGAGAGCCGGGTCCTCACGCTGGCCCCACAGGCCACAGAGAGAATAAGGTGGGTTTTCACTTTCCACACACAGCTTCGGCTCAGTCTTTTTTCTGGCTTGTGTATATCTGTCTCCCTTGTCTCCTTAAAAGGCTGCAAATGTGTGACGGCCAGGGTCAAACTTATGCTAGCATCTGTGATCCTTCCTCACACATGAAGCAAACTTTAAAATGGTCATTAATGCTAATCTAAGGACTCGGCTCAGAGTCAGGGATTCAGAGGTAATTTAGTTGGGCTCCCAGCTGCATCAGCTGCAGCTAATTTTTGAGCCTGTCTCTGGAGATCACTTTCCCTGGTCTATAATGAGGAGAATTTGTTGATCTCACATAGGGATGAAAAATAAACTGATTTAAAGCATTCAGAAGTGACAACAGGACTTGAATGTTTACTTGTACCCCACATACAAGAGAAAATTAGGAACTCTTCCCTGGGGCTAGCTTTCCAGAAACCACAACTCATCCCACAGCACCTTCCCCTGATCATCGAGTCACCCCACAACCCTGCAGGATGGGTGCCATCACTCCCGTTACAGACATGGAGAGGTGTGGGAACTCGCTGAGGTTTGCATGGCTGCTGAGACGAGCTAGTGTGCAATCCAGGCCATCCAAGTCAAGGTCCCAGAGGCCCTCTCTTGCACCCATGGTACCTCTGGGATGCCCTTGTGCTCTTGAACTGAAGGACAGAGGTGCCACCGGGAAGTCTGATGCCCACCATGCCTACCTGGGAGGGAGACGCCTGGAGCCTGTGCCCGAGCCTTCTCCAGCCATTTGCCGCAGTTGGTGAAGGACTGCTCACTGGTCACGTCATAGACGAGACACAAGACATTGGGACTCTCCCACTGTGCAGGAGAGAAAGCATGAGCACCTGTCAGTCACAGAAAGCAACTTCAAGGCTAGGAGAGAATTTGGTCTTCCAAGGGAAGAGATGAGGGGGCAGAGGAAAATGGAAAACCATAAAGGAAGTGTGAGTCAGAAGACAGTCACACCCACAGGAGTCCAACAGTCCCCCTAGAAGAGTGACCGGGAGAGCCATGCTCTGTGGTGGGCAGGGCTGTGGCATCACTGCTGAGGACAAGGCGCGTCTGTGCCAGGCCCTCTGTAGGGTGCTTCCATGTGGCACTGTGAAACCTCTCGATGTCACAGACAATCCCACTTTGCAGCTGAAGAATCCAAGTTCAGGGGAATAAATGGCTTGCCCAGGACAGATGTGCTTTAAAAACAAAAATGGCAAAGATGGGAGGACTCCCCAGGAACCTGCGCTGGCCTACCATGGGCCTCGGCAAGCCATCATTTCCCTCATTCTCGGGGGAGTGGGGGGGCTGCAATCGCACAAAAGAGTATTCTTTCTTTCATGACCAGTCCCTGGAAGCCTGTTTGCTTCATCTTCTTAATAAGGACTTTTAAAAAAAGCAAAGGACATCTTCTACTTCTCTGTGGTGTCTGCATCAGCCTAATCCAAACCACACCAACAAATGGACAGGACTTGGTGACCCAATTAAGAGCCAGGGCTACACTCTCAGGGGATGCCGAATTTGGGGGCTGTTCAGAGTCCCAGGACATCCTGCTGCCTGTCGCTGGGTTGCAGGATGGCCCCGTGCAGGCTGTGGACGCTGACCTGGTACATGTGACTCTTGGTCATGCCCTGCACAATTAGAGCCTGCTTTCTTTCTGGGTGTCAGTAACTTCCCAGGGTACGGGGCAGAATCTTTCCACCCCCCAGATTGGATTCCCTTTCCAATCCTAGGAAGACCAGCCCAGGAGGGTTCACTCCCCACCCCACAAGGCCACGATGGCTCGGCAGGCATCCAGGATGGGAGGAGCTCGGACTGAGCTGAGGATCCCTTCAGTCCATGGACTAACCAAACTCTCGGCAGAACACATGGGCCTCCCCTGGGTGCACGCAGGAGAAGACCTCTAGGCATGGTTTTAACTCAAGAAACCTTCCTTCTTCCAGACTTCCACCTGGGCTCAAATTGGAGCCGGAGTAGGAGAACCAGTCAGGGCTGGCTGGGCGGAGAGTGTGAACTGACTGGTGGCACTTGGCCCCAGTCTTGCCCAAACACATCTTCCCATCCCGCCATGGAGCACATCCACATGCCCAAAGCTATTCTAATAATGTTGTGATGGGGAAGCGATCCAAGGTGGCCAAAAACGCCTTTCCTTCTGCCGGGCACGGCAGCTGGTGCCAGGTCAGGCACACGGTAGGCACTTGGTAAACATCAGAAGCCAGCGCGTGAAGCACACCTGGGTGGAATAACTATTATCAGATCTACTTCTCCTACATGACAAAAAGGGAGCAGAAAACAGTTTCCACTAAAGTGTGGCTGTTCTTGGAAAGGCAGGGAGGGCTCTGGAGAACTCAAACCCTCTAACTAGCTCATTGGCCCAGATTGGTGGAAGATACAGCAAGCTGGGTCCTCAGAGGCTAACTGGGGGGAGTGGACAGGGCACGGCACCCTGGGCAGTGGAGCAAATCCCAGGGGAATGTCCCACAGGAGCCCTGGTGTCTCCTCCAAGGGGTGGGCCAAGAAGATGGGCCTCTTCCCAGTCCCTCCCTCCCCGCTCCACCACAGAGGGGAGGGAGACACTTGACACTGTCCCAGGAGGCTGGGAAGGAGTGCTACAGGAGATCATCAGGAGGCGGCTGCTTGACAGAAGGGAGGCCACAAGGGGAGGCCTGCAAGGACTGGTCACATTTCTCCTGGCATGCTGGAACCCACCCTCGATGGGGAGGGGGTGGTCAAGTGCACCAGCCACTCCTTCTTGTCAAGAGGCCACAGGTCCTAGTGAGAGGAATGCCCCTCAAAAAATCCTGCCATGGTGGCTTCTCTTGATGGCCACAGTGCAATGAAATATCTGTGTGAGCATCATTAGGGGCAAGGTTTCCGGTGGGTGGTGGCAGTGGTTAGGAATCAAACCATGTGCTACTTGCCAATTTATCCAGCATTTCAGAAAACAGCTCCTTGCCAGCAGAGTCAAAAATGAAGAGTTCCTAGAATCAGGAAAGCAAGAAAGTCTCCACATGGGTAAAACACCAGCTACAAGGACTTGTCTCAGTGGCGAAACTCATGCACGCACATGCACACACATTTTCATACACACTCTTTTCCCCAAGCACGGGGAAGGGATGGGGAAGGAGTGGACTCCAGAGTCCTAGACAGGCAGAGCACCCAACTCCCACACCGACCAGCACTTTCTGTGTGGAGTCTCACCTCTCCTAACCCCGAGTGCAAAAATACCAGGAACAAGCTGACTTCCCACCTGGCAGAACAGAATGCTAAACAGGCCGACAAGTGCTCTGGTTTCCAAAAGGTCATCCTGCACTTTGTTAACCAAATTGATTTTCAAATCTTAAAACAATTCTTTTAAAGGAGGTCACTGAGTAGGCCTGGGGAAGGCGTTCAAAGTAGGACAGTCTGTCATCACCCTGGGGTGGTTCAGGTCTGATTCAGACCAAGGGCACAGGACGACCCTTTCTGCCTGTCCAAACTTTACCCAGCCCACGCGAGAGCCCCTAGTGCCGAGACTCCCCTCTCTAGTCCCCTCCTGGCACTGGGGTATGGCCTGGCTGGCCTCTGACCCCGGCACATGCCATCTGCACACTGGCACCATCACTTGCTCTGCATACCGGTCTCCTGTGTGCCCGTCTTACCTTTCTCATTTCATCAGGGGTGACACACACACACACACACACACACACACGCACACACACACACACACTTTTTGCTCATGGACCTCTTTAAAAATCTGGTGAAAGTTACAAACCCTCTCTCCAGGAAAGCACACACAAACAAAACATCTTGCACCTCAATTTCAAGAGTCCTAGGTTCCCATAAAGGCACCTTAAGAACCTTGACACTAGGTAACAAGATCTTTGAAGGCCAAGTCCACATCCTAGTCTTCCTTCCCTCCTTCCTTCCTTTCTCCCCCTCGGTCCCGTCCTTGAATGCTTCCTGTGTTCCCCAATTCTGTTCCCAAATGCGCAGAGGAGTTTAGGCCACATCCTCGAACTGTGTCTCTCCCGGGGAGGATGGCAGCAACCATGGGGACCCTGACACAGATAAGGCAGTCCTGAGTCCCCTCGGGTCAAAGCATTACTCACCACACTGTCACCTGTGTCAGGAACTGGCACTGTCTTCACCACCAAATCCACCCCTGTTGTCTGCCAAGGAACCAAGAAGGAGGTGTGTCACAGGAAACACACGGGCAGCCCAGTCCCTGGGGGAACATCCCTGGTCAGAGTTTGTGCCCTGGACTCATTTTAGTGAAAAGTGGCTCAGATTACAGAAGTCAAACAACCAGCCCCCTCCACCTTCCTGTGCCTGAGAGAACTGTTGCACGTGGTGACCAAGTCAGGCATGGCTTGTCTGCTCTGCCCTTCACCCCGGAAGGGAGTCACCAGGGCAGCCTCTCGGACTTCTTCAAGGGCTGTGCACCACTCACTCAGGCTTAACCAATCAACTCTTTAACCAGGGCCAGGCCTCGCTCACCAGGGTGTAGCTCTTCTGGAAATGGGCGCCGTCGCTGCGGAAGATCTGTGCCAGGGCAGTCTTGCCCACTGTTGGGTCTCCTGTGGGTCAAAGAAGAAAAACATTGCTTCAGTCCCCATCTGACTTGAGAATCTCACGCTGCAGAACCAAAACTTCATTGAGTTTCCAGAGGAGATGCATGCGGCTCTCTCAGGAGTGTTCTGAGGCCGCGGGCAGGACACGGGTCCATGAGGCTCATCTGCAGAGCTCGAGGCGGCTGGGCACCCTTCTGCACTGCTAAGCCTTCCAGCTGTGGGAACTGACCCAGAAGGTAACGGAGCTTGCGGAGGGCTCTGGAGCCCTGGAAACAGAGCTGCCACTCGTCCACTGAAACATGCCCTGTGGGGAAAAGCTGTCACTTCCACACTGGAATTTCCTTTGAAGTCTTGGAGGTAAAGAAGTGTGACTGGCACAGACATGGAGACTCACCTGACAATAGATCCAACCTGCATTTAGAGCTGCCAACTGAATGCCATTTTTGAGGGGGAATGGGAGTTGGGAGGGGTTTCTGCAAAAAATGAAGCAAGATTATCAGAGGCTACGTTCCTTGTCCTGGAATCCACTTCCACGTGGCATGTCCCGTCTCCATCTCGGCATGAGGCTTCACCTCCCCGGGGGCCTCTCCACCATCTCTATTTGTAATAGCAATCACTTCCTCCGTGCTCCCTTCACACCGACGGGGTTTATCTCCTTGGCTTTCCTTTGTTGGTCAACAGTCCCAGAAACCGGCAGCTCAAAACTAAAGGCTTATGTAGCAGTTTTCAGCCCGAACCTTTCATGAAATTGCTGAGAGTCTTTCACGCAATCTGGAGCTCCCCTGTGCCCATCACGGGCGCTAGAAACTCTCTCTGCTCGTCTTCAATTCCCCTCGCCCTCCCCACAGCCCACCAACAGCTCTGCTCAGCGTCCTTGGATGCCGGCTGTTCTAATTTGCAACGCCTCTTCCACCCTGAGAATCTGCCATCGATCCCCGCTCCACCGCCCCCAGAACGCCTGTCTCTGCCTGCTTGCCCACTTGATCCCTAGCAGAACCACCGTGGCACCTCGGCCTTCAGGTGCTCCTGCATCCACTGGTATCTTCTCTTCTCCTTTGTGCCCCGTCTCACAGTCGCTTCAGTGCTTCCCTTTCCTAGACTTCTCGACAGTCTGCCGCTCTGTTCACGTTCCAGTTTTGACTTTTCCTACCTATAATTTTTCGCTAGTAAGACAACTGTCTGACTACTCCTGGCATCTCCTTTTATGTGAACTCCTCCAGGTCTGAGTGAGCTATTCAGGCCTTGCTTTCCTATCTGTCACAGCTTCTGAGAAGGGAACCAACATGTGTTGAGCCCCCATGAACATGCTCACACAGTCTCATTCCTTCCTTCCCGCCTGTGCCCCCTGCCCCTCCCCACCCAGGCAAATATCATTAACCTCATCTGACGACGAAGAGATGGAGGTTCAGAGAAGCTGGGTAGCCCGCCTAGGGTTCCAACCCCATGCCCTCGCCACCAGACCCTGTTCCTCCCCCAGAGCTCAGGGACCACTTCTGACCCACTTTCCAGGCTGCCCCTCCAGGCCCACAACACTGCAGCCGCCCACAAAGCCTGGGGCACCACAGCCTGGGCTGCTATCGGGTGCCCATCCATCTCGAGGCAAACAGTGCGTCTCTTTCCTTCTTGGGGCTGTGGCTACATCCACCCTCCCAGCTCTAATTTTGCTCCTGAATCCAGCTGGAAACTGGCTCCTCCTCCTTGTGAAATTCCCCACGGATTTGTTCTGCTTAATTTCATAAATCTTTCTTCTGACTGTCAGTCAGAGTCCCCAACACTTACAAAAACCTTCTGTGTCGGTGATGAGAAGGGATTCGAACACAGGCAAGGGAAGAACCGATAAACACATCTGCAGGGCAACACAGCGACAAGTGCAAATTCAAATCGCTCCAACTGAGAGCCAACGCGTCGGGGGAGCATCGAGGAGAGAAATGAATGAGGGCTCACTGCTGTGGGGGCTGCCCCAGGGCAAGGGCTGAGCCTGGGGTGACCACAGGGGGCTCTGCAGGACAGATGGTGACGTCTGCAGAGGCGCCAGGCCAGGGCACCGTGACCTCATGATTGCCAAGTCCATGGTCTCTTCTCAGTTCCCATCTTCCCTGCCGTCTCTGAAGGATGTATGTCAGCCTGAAGCAGCCCCTTCTGAGCCCTGTGGCCTGGTGACCCTCCACCGGCCTGGCTCGCCCAACACACTGCCTCCCAGTGCACTCGTCCCACTACTCTGGCCACCCAGACTCCACTTCTCTAGGCAGAGCTCGCTCCTGGGCTGTATCTGCGTGTCCAAAAACCTGTGGTTGTGACCACCAGGACGATGGGCCTCATCCAGTCTGTGTCTATGGCCAGGCTGGTGTCATGTCCGGTCCTGAGCAGTTTGCCCACTTAGTCCACTTTCTGTTCATGACGCCACGCATTATTGCTGTCTCCATTCAGCCCGCCACTTCTATCTGTCCCTCCTCCCACCTGCTGGCGCCCACCCCCCTGCATTCCTCACGTTCTTTGCAGTGTCCCAGGCCCCTCTCCTGGGCCCTTCCTGCTGCCATTGTGCCAGTCAGCTCATCCCTGACCTTCAAGCCCACCCTTCCATGCTCTGTGGGGGTGGGGATGCTGCAAACATTTTTCGCCTTTCCAGGAGCTTTCTGTTAGGCTCTGTTTTTCTGGCACTCCCAGGCCAGCCTTCTGATGGCCCCTCCGAGGTACCAGCATCGTGGAGAAGCACCACCTTCTTGGAGAGCTGCCCCTCAGCTCCGGCGCCCCTCTCCAGACTTCTAGGCGCTGATAAGCCCACCCACTTCCCTCTGCTCCCCACCCTAGGAGGCATTGTCCCTTCCTGCAGTTACAGCCTGTGTTGCCTCAGTGTCCCCCTTTTGTCTTTCCTGACCTCCAACACCCGTTTATTCAATACCTACACTAAATCCTCCCTGCTCAAATACCTACTATCATTTCTGGCTTGGGCATGGACCCTGACTTATGTAACTCCCTGGTATCAGGAGTGCTCTCCAAATACAGACTCTCCAGGATGGTCAGGAACTGGTCTGGTTGTGTCTTGCCCCGAAGATAGGGCTGAGTTCCTTCCAGTGGGAAATGGGTGATCCATAGCACGTGGTGGTATCACATGGCGGGTGACTGAACTCCTGAGGTGCCAGTGCCAGGCGGGCAGTGCCCTCCCCAGAGGTCTGGATCCCAGCTCTCTGGGACTCTTCCAGCTTGAGACCCTGACCTCTGCCTACTGCTCTGTGCCATCTCAGCACTGCCTTCCTGCTTCTTCGGTTCTCTGGCACCTAATGAACCAATTCCACAGGTTAACACTGCTCTGCTGAAATGAATGCATTTCCTGTTTTTTTGACTGTGCCTGGACTGAAAACACTGCCCAAGTGGCCCTCTCTCTCTCCTGTCTTCTC